>JARGYA010000547.1:0-83620 GCA_029204335.1 Mycena vulgaris
CTGTTCAACGAGGCGGATTACTTGAACACGGAGGGCGAGACTGCTTTCGCGTCTTTCCGTGAGAAGCTGCACCTCCCGCATTTCCGAACGAGTTGGCATGACGAGTCCAGCGGCCACGGTCATGCTTCGATGATGTTCAGCCGCATCTTGCATCCTCACCAAGACGTTCAGCCAGCTTTTCCGGTGCCAACATTCTACTCGAACGGCCACGAAGCTACAGAGCGCGAGGAAAAATATGCCGGCGTGCATGACCCCTACTGAATGCATTGTTTGCGCACGTCATGATTCTAGCTGTGTTCCTTCTCTCATTTCCTTCTGGAGCCTCACTCTCTTCGCGCACGCATGTATCATATCATACCCAAACCATACATACACCTGTCAGGCGTGCGTATATAATCAATCCTCTTGCCGATAATCATACCGTGCGGACAAGGATCCTGTTGAGGTAACCTTCTCGTAAGGATCCCAGTGTCATGCGGATAAATGGGCGAGCTTTTCGAGGCTACCTGCCGTGTGGGCCGCCGATTTCTCCGGTCATCGGTTGCCATCGACTCTTTTGCAAATTTGATCACATACGGTATGGGCTAGCCCTCGACAGAAGCGTCTCGGACCGAAAATAATCGAACCAGTAGTTTGGTCACTGGTACCACCTGTGGCGCTGCCGTTCCTGGATTCTACGAAACCAATTGTGCCAATATGTTTGAACCTTTCTCTTCCCTGAGTCGTTGGCTAAATCTCTCTCCATCGGATGTTTATCCCGACAGCTCGACAGTTGAATCAGGCGCCGGGACTATTGATTTTGAGTCGGGCATGCTAGTATGAGTCAGTCCAATTCTCCATGTCCGTGTCGGCCCGGTTTACCGCGGTATGTGATCCATTCTACAATGATTCAGCAAAGCTGTTGTATAGAAATTCCGGTTCCGGTGGTATAGTTAGCATGAGAAGCGTAGCAAGGGATGATGCGATGTTATTGAATTCTTTTACACAGTGACAAGGTTACTGATCAGCGGGAGTAACTGATATCGCCCTGATATCGATATCAGCACCCGTGACAAAGGATTAGGACGTAGCCAGCTGGGCGGCGCTCAACAAAAGAGGTTTGAGTTTTATTATTGGAGTCTGCGAGAGACTACATCAGCGCCGAACCCCCTTCAAGAGTTATCGAAATCGGTCAGGAATGAATAACTGCATTGGATTACTTACGGCGGGCCTACCGGATGCCAGGACCGCGGGCAATGGATGCTGACTTTAGGGTATAAATGCGTCCATACGCGCAGCATTGCACAGACCACCATGCCGGACCCGCACGTCTCGTTGCAAGGACCACCCCTAGCGCGCAGACGCACATCCATCGCGTGCTCAAAGTGTCGAAAGCGCAAGATCAAGGTGCCCTCTCTGATATCCGGTTATGATATTTGGACTAACGGATCAATTGAATGATCAGTGCACACGCAGCAGCGATGGTCCGCACGACCCCTGCGCGCGGTGCCTCCGGGGGGGCTTCCAGTGCGAATATGTCGCGGTTTCCGAGCAACACTGCGTTCAGCCCGGACCTAGACATCAATTGTCTAGCCGGACGGAGGCCGGGCTAAGCGACTAGACACGCTGATGGGACGTGTCTAGCCCGTAGTCTATTCGCTTAGCCAGGCCTCCGTCCGGCTAGACAATCGATGTCTAGGTCCGGGCTGAACGCAGTGCAAGTAGACCAGACTGCTCCAGGGCCGTCCACGCCCCGGGAGGGCGCTCACGTTACGCTCCCACCCCCGAGTGGGCCGCTGCATGACCCACGGAGGCGCTCATCATGGGAGGACGCATTCCAGCGGAACCCCACGAGCGAGTTTGGAGACACCGAGCCTCCAAGTTACGTGCCCTTCACGGCTCCGTATGCACGGCACCCCCAGCCCAGCGCCCCGCATCCCTCGCCGAGCTTCCTTCCCTCCTTCTTGGTTATTCGGACACAGCCAGAGACTCGGCGTCGCGTCACCCCCATCGGCGCCCCCGGGGTTTTTCGTCAATGCCAATGTCGCGCCGTCACAACATGGTCCGAATATGACGCAGTACCCTCCCGGCGCAGATGGGTGGACGCATGTAACGTGAGTGATTCCTCGTCAATGCGAAGGCGGTTGCTTGATTTCTTCCCCCCAGGTGCGCACGGTGTCCGCCTGGAGCGTGTTATTGCGGTGGGCTATAGCATTCGGCCACGGATATTGAAGTGGGGGGTCGAGTTGAAGCTCCGCCTGAAGTTTCTTAGGTGATTCGGCCGAGGACAGTCGCAAGTGGCGTTTGATTTATCGTCGAGACCTGCTCAGAGACCACATTGAATGGAGCGAGGACGAGTTGTGATTGAGACATCATTGATGTTGCGTCTAGTATGAACCAGCTCCAGGTGTACGAAACCGGGAGGCCGCGTGAGGCAGCCATTCTTGCTGCTACAGAGGCAAGAGGAGGGAAAGGTGCACGCTCGAGACCCATAAGCTACCAACGCGCTAGAATCGTAAGACGCCGCCCAGTCCTTTTTATGTTTCCTCTCCTCCATTGGTCGCCGAGGGGGCAGTTTGGGAGAATACGAGTGGGGAAGAGGCGCGAGTGGGAAGTACGAGCTTCGGCTTCCTCAGTTGAAGCGGCTGTCTACGATCGACTAATACTGGAAGTATGGACATTGTATGGACAGCACATACATTTTGATCCCGGGTTGCTGCGAGGCGACGAGAGAGATGTGAGGCCGGACGTGGCGAAAGCTATGGCATGCCCACCGCAAAGCATAGCACGCTGGTCTGGCAGCAAGGACTCCTCATTTTCAATTTGGCGTGGTCGCCGTCATATCGTGACAGCATCACGTGTCAGAACGCGACTTGACCCACTCCACAACAGCCCACAACAAAAGAGACATCTTCGCGCCAAAGACCTTTTAAGAGGCGCAGAGGCGCTGGTATGATGGAACACGATATGTATTATGCAGACATTGATTCAAGCGCCAGTGCGGAAACTTCGATGTAAAATTTCGACTCTCGCAGGAGTCGACGACAAAGGGACGGTGACGACTCATATTGCAATCCGATACACTCGGAAGACAGAAGATGAACGGGGCGTGTAACGGGGAATGTAAACTGCTGCCGGACGGCGGACAGCAAACCTGCTCCTAGCAAGTGGCTGTGGGCACAGCTCACACAGCTGATGTAAAAGGTGTTGAGCAAGGAACAGAATATGACTCGATGGTTCGTTCTGTGTTGGATCTGTGCAGTTAGGCGAAGCAGCATGATAATAAAAGAGGCAGTCCAGAATGAGAATCGGAGAAGTGTAGGAGCACTGCCTCGGCGAAAACTCGCATGAATATGGATATACTGCGCCCGTTACAGCAGGTTCATCTGGATGATGGGCATCGGCTATAACAGCACAACTGGTCTTGGCAGAAATCCGTTACAAAGTTCGCAAGTGTACTAGAGATCTTTCGAGAGAGGTGCTCCGCATCGTGGGCACCAGTTTTTGAGTGGTGGATTTATGAGTCCCCGAATATTAGCAGTTCTTAGCTCGTCGACTAGAGAGAATTGAGTGGAGCCCACGCCATCTTCGTCACTTCGTTACTTCGCTTAAATTCATCAGTTTGATGGCATTCTATGAAAGTTCGTGAGTTCAAGGAAATTTCGATGAAGGTTCGTCACTTTCCCAGGATCAACGTACCGCGTGCCTGTTGGCACATCACAGCTTTGTGCCGAGATTGGCCGGTTAGGTTCGGGTTAGCTGGTTAGTGGTTAGAGGTTAGTGGCTCGGGTTAGCCGGTTAGGGTTAGAGGTTAGTGGTTAGTGGTTAGTGGTTAGCGGTTAGCGGTTAGGGTTAGTGGTTAGTGTTAGGGTAAGGTATCTATATGAAAAAACCTGCCCGGCCTTGTGCTGAAGGAACAATGATGGCCGATGTTCCGAGTTCTTGAACGTGCCGAGTTAAAATGACGAACTTTCACAGAAGATCATCGGAAGTAACGAACTTTCCCTAAATGCGATCAAAGTGACGAGGTTTCGTGAAAATAGGCGAAGTAACGAAGTGACGAAGATGGCTACTACCCGATTGAGTGATCTGGAACTTTCCGAAAGGCTGCGAGTTAAGTCCGATTCGCGTTCCTGAGTCCAGAGTGTACCGGAGGATATTGAGCCTAGCTATTCCAAGGTAGTGGCCTATAAATTTTACTAAATCGAGGGAGAGGGAAGGGCAAGAATAGGAGTGTTTGCCGCAGCTTACTAAGTAGTGATTTATCGTCACATCAAAGTCACATCACGGCCGTCTGTACTATACTACTAGTACTAGTAGGTCGGCCTTGCTCCCCCCTTGCGCCTTTTCTGAAGCTGGATCTGAACTTCCATCCGAATCTGTGATTTCACAGAAGAAGCTGGCTGGATCTTCGAGTTCTGAGAAATCCTGGAAAATCGCAGTTGCATCCTTTCAGCTACTCATCCCCGTGTCGAAGGCGATCCTTGATTGCGGCTCTCGTCTCTCTTGAACCATACAGTATCACGCGCAAATGCTTCAGAGCTTCCCTCTGCTATCGGTGCCTTGTTATTACCGTCGACGGCTTCCTCCGTTCGATCGTTTATCGATCCCTCGTTTTTCGCGTGTGTGATGCCGTAAACTGCGTCATTGACTTGGCTCCCTTATACCTGTCCTTCTTCCAGGATGGAACAGCAACGTCCAAGACCCAGCTCGGCTTTATCTTGGTCGAGACCGTACCTACCTGTTCTCTTTGGTTCAAGGTTGAATCCTTCTTCAATGTCTAAACTTTCGTGAGCTCTCTCTCTCGCAAGTCGCATTGTATCTATCCGTGAAGGCTTCAATGGAAGCCGGGTCACCATGCGTCTGTTTCCCGTGGCACTCTTGCAACCCGTTTCTGCACATTTATACCACGGCCTTCACAGGGTGCAGCCGCTGATCATCCGCAATGTAAGTCCGAGGTCTGCGGGTCTTCTGCCCATCGCAGCAGGTGGATGCGATTGGCGGATTGCAGACTCCATTGGTCGGCTTTATCCATGCCGCACCTGGGAGCCTATCGCTTGCGGTTCATGAATCTCTGAACTGCACTCACCTGCGCATTTTGATCGGCTGGACCCTGACTACCTCTACGTTGTGCCGTACATTGTGTTCACAATACGGCTGGCTATTGCAGCATGGCAGACGCCAGCGGGGCTAGATAAATATGGTGCCCCGGCGGCTCTTAGCCGTTACCTCCACCTCACACCTCTCTCTCTGACGACCATGGTCGAGCGGCATTCTTCAGCAAAGTGCGTTCATCCCAGCCTTCGAATGAGTACTCATTGTCGACGCAGGAACCGGGAGAAAACACTCAAGATCAAGGTCTCCAGTACGCAGAACCGCGTCCAACTCCTGTCCCTCCGTTGATCCATCTCACAGAAATCAAGGCCGACAATGTCCCTGTAGTTGGATGGCGCGCCGGAAGATTTCTTGTCGACGTGAAGGTCAATGACAGTACCTCGAAGAGTGATATCGCGACCGCAGATTCGGGTTCGGTTTCTTGGGACGAGGAATTTCACTTGTGGGTCGATCGATCCACCTCCTTGAGATATCACTCATCATCGTATTCCAGTGACGCATCCGATACATCCATCATCACCCTTACTCTTCTCGCAACACACCGTGTGAGATCGGTCACCATCGTTGGCTGGTGTGAAGAGGGAGTAACCGGCAGTCTGTGGAGCAGTACCTGTGCGTCCAACCATGTCTGTTATAGTGATTTACTCATTTTCTTTTCAGCGAATGAGCGACGACTGCGCAACGATACGGGTACGCTCAGGACCAACATCCATTTCAACATGGAGCTTCTTCCGCAGGATGAGCCCTGTGCTGACAAACGGCAAGCAGCGTCGAATGCCCGAGCTAGAAGCGCCGCTCATGATTTGATGACGGCTATGGGGATTACCATGGGATCCGGCCTGGGCCCTGCGCATCCGCCTGGCGCCGAAACGCATGCACGATACGCGCCAGGGGTCGATGAAATGCATACCTCCATCCTCCCCGCGGCCGAGATTTTGGGGTTGGAGCCCATCGATTCTGTTTCCGAAATTTGGGACCACTTGATCGAGCACGTCGAGCTGTTCACCAAAGTTGTGAACCGATTTTCGGAAGTATGTAAAGCTCTCCCATCCGTCGTCCCTTTGTGGCTCATCTGTTCGCCCAGATCCATCCTTATGCGAAGTTCGCCTGCAGCATTTTGACCATGGCGCAGAAGGTATTAATACTCTTGCTCGTGACTCCCGCGGTTCTTAGTGTTTTTTTCTAGGTTGCGATGGCCCAGAAAGACTTTGACGACAGATTCCGGGAGCTCATCAAGCTTACCTCGGAAGTGTATTGTCTCCTGAACGACTTGAAACTGGCTGCTCTCGAGGGACATCGTCAGACCATTAAGCTTTTGACGCTCCAAACGGCCGAGTGTGCGTACTTTATCCGCGACTACACCAAGCAAAAGAGCTTCAGTGAGCACCGATTCCTGCCCATACCCTTTCGTACCATTTTAAGATTTTCACGAATCACAGTCATCCGCGCCGCAACGCACTCGATCTCCGGTGCTGCGATGGAAGGGAAAATTTCCCAGTACGAGAAAAAGTTCCAAGAATTGAAAGTCGCCTTCCGTGACGGTGCAGCTCTACATACCGAAATCACTGTTCTGCGAATCGCCGAGCAGGTTGATCGCATTAGTAAGCAGTCATGCTCCGCATCCTTCCCGCTATAAATGTCGTACTCCGCAGTGACCGCCGGAGAACTCGACGATCTACCATATGCACCCGGTGCACGATTTGACCTCGGAAAGCAGTGCCTCTCGGGCACGCGCGAAGGCCTTCTCGACAAGATATTCGACTGGGTCAACAACGGCGACGTCGCTACGCCGCGAGTTTTGGTGCTAACCGCTGGTGCCGGCAGCGGGAAATCGGCGGTCGCGCACACCGTCTCGAGGAGGTTCAACGAGTTGCAACGTCTCGGTTCTTCCTTCTTCTTCATCCCCGGCGACCGTGACCGCCGTCCCGACACACTCTTCAGCACTATTACTCGCGATATGGCGGATCTTGATCCCGAGTGGAAGGAGGCGTTGAAGCAGGTTATCAGGAAGCGGGCGGTTAGGAAGACGAGTTCCGTGTTGGAGCAGTTCCAAGAATTCATCCTCAAGCCTGCGAGCCGCCCGCCCCTTTACTTTGGGCCCGTGGTAATCGTCATCGACGCCTTGGACGCGAGCGGGGATCCAAGCGCGCGTCAAGCCCTCCTCTTATTGCTCTCTTCCCGCACCAAGGAGCTCCCCAGTAATTTTCGCATCCTCCTCACCACACGTCCGGAGTCGGATATTTGCGACGCATTCAGCAAGTGCAAGGATGTCGTCATGTGGGACCTGGAGGATGAGCTGTCCAGCCTGACCGATATCACCGCGTTCTTCACCAGCGAATTGTCCGGGGTGACTGGCTGGACCGACCGTATCTGTCACAAACTGACTGCGAAATCGGAGGGGGATTTTGGGTGGGGTGTGGCCGCTTGCGGTTTCATCAAGGCCATAGGTGCTTCTCAGACTCCGGCAGAGCGCATGTCCGACCTCCTTTCAAGACCGAAGGCATCACTGTTCAACGAGGCGGATTACTTGAACACGGAGGGCGAGACTGCTTTCGCGTCCCTCCGTGAGAAGCTGCACCTCCCGCATTTCCGAACGAGTTGGCATGACGAGCCCAGCGGCCACGGTCATGCTTCGATGATGTTCAGCCGCATCTTGCATCCTCACCAAGACGTTCAGCCAGCTTTTCCGGTGCCAACATTTTACTCGAACGGCCACGAAGCTACAGAGCGCGAGGAAAAATATGCCGGCGTGTATGGCCCTTACTGAATGCATTGTTCACGCACGTCATGATTCTAGCTGTGTTCCTTCTCTCATTTCCTTCTGGAGCCTCACTCTCTTCGCGCAGCATGTATAATATCATACCCAAACCATATATACACCTGTCAGGCGTGCATATATTCAATCCTCTTGCCAATGCTGTACTATTTCGACCAAATGTTCACACCATGTCACCCGTCACCCAAGGTGTTCATTTTTTTGGATGTTCATTCTGACAAATACCATCATAAATTACCATAAACGGCAGGTCGGCGGGCGCGGATTTTTTTTTTCGAGCCTATTTGGGCCTCGAAAGTCGCTGTCACCCGTCGTCATATACCGCACAAATGTTCAGTTCACGATCCGCCGTCACCCGTCACCTAAAGATTTCTGGTACCGATTTAGGGACCAGGTCTACAGGGGTCTACGTTCAAAACATTCCATTCCCAAAGTCCAATATCACGTGATATGGGGGTTCCAGCCTTTTCCGGCGCCTAATGTTTTTCTTCGATCATGCGGTAACGTGGGTCCACGCTCTTGCCTTTCCTGGCGCCTCAAAAAGCGCTAATATTTTCTTCGATCGTGCGGTAACTCCCGAGACCGCGGGTCCAGGCCCTCTATTTTCTGGCGCCTCAGAAATGATGTTCTGTTCGGTTGTGGTAACCCGGGATCTACAAATGTCGGCACCACTTTTTTTTCGAGCACATGTTACACTACTATCTAGAATGATAATTTTTTTGTGTCCAACAAGTGCAGGTTCCGAGCCATAAATGTTGGGCGGCTAAGTGGTACCAGGGATGCCCGGAGGGCCTTAGGAATCCTAGTGTCATGCGGATAAATGGGCGAATTTTTCGAGGCTGATCCAGCTACTTGCCGCGTGGGCCGCCGATTTCTCCGGTCATGGGTTGCCATCGACTCTTTTGCAAATTTGGTCAAATACATGGACTAGCCGTCGACAGAAGCGCCTCGGACCGAATAGAATCGAACCAGTGGTTTGGTCAGTACCACCTGCGCCGCTGCCGTTCCTGGATTCTACGAAACCAATTGTGCCAATATGTTTGAACGCTTCTCTTCCCTGAGTTGTTGGCTAAATCTCTCCCCATCGGATCTTCATCCCGACAGCTCAACAGTTGAGTGAGGCGCCGGTACTATTAGCATATCTAGAACTATGAGTCAGTCCAATTCTCCATGTCTGTGTCGGCCTGGTTTAGCGACCGCGACGTCTGCAACTGATAACCTGATCCATTCTACAATGATTCAGCAAAGCTGTTGTATAGAAATTCCGGTTCCGGTGGTATATATATATTAGTTAGCATGAGAAGCGCGGCATGAGATGATGCGATGTCATTGAATTCTTTTACACCAGGGACAAGGTTACTGATCAGCGGGAGTGACTGATATCACCCTAATATCACCACCCGTGGACAAAGGATTAGTGCGTAGTCAGCTGGTCGGCGCTCATCAAACTAGCTTTGAGTTTTATTATTGAAGTGTCTGCGAAAGACTACATCAGCGCCAAACCCCTTGTCAAAATCGGATAGGAATGAACAGTTGCATTGCATCACTTAAGGCGCGCCTACCGGATGCCAGGACCGCGGCAAATGGAGGCCGGCTTTACGGTATAAAGGCGTCTGCGCGCGCAGCATTGCACAGACCACCATGTCGGACCCGCACGTCTCGTTGCAAGGACCACCCCTAGCGCGCAGACGCACGTCCATCGCGTGCTCAAAGTGTCGAAAGCGCAAGATCAAGGTGCCCTCTCTGGTATCCGGTCATGGCGTCTGGGCTAATGGATTGATTGAATGATCAGTGCACGCCCAGCGGCGATGATTCGCACGACCCCTGCGCGCGGTGCCTCCGGCGGGGCTTGCAGTGCGAATATGTCGCGGTGTCCGAGCGGGTAGACCAGGCTGCTCCAGGGCCGTCCACGCCCCGGGCGGGCACTCACGCCACGCTCGCACCGCCGAGTGGGCCGCTGCATGACCCGCGGGGGCGCTCATCGTGGGACCCCTGGGACGCATTCCACTGGAACCATACCAACGAGTTTGGAGATACCGAGCCTCCAAATTACGTGCTCCCGTATGCACGGAACCCCCAGCCCAGCGTTCCGCAGCCGCCGCCGAGCTTCCCTCCCTCTGGGCCGTTCGGCAACAGCCAGAGACTCGGCGTTGCGTCGTCCCCGGGATTTTTCGTCAACGACAATGTCGCGCCGTCACAATATCATTCGAATATGGCGCATTGCCCTCCCAGTGCATATGAATGGATCCATGTATCGTAAGGGCTTCCTCAATACGAAGGGGGGGTTGCTTAATTTTTCCAGGTGCGCACGGTGTCCGCCTGGAGCGTGCTATTGCGGTGGGCTATAGCAGGGGACACCGAAGTGGAGAGGTCGAGTTGAAGCTTGCGCAGCAGTAGAGGGCTTCATACAGGCCCCGTGAGGTCCGCCTGAGGTTTCTCAGGTGATTCGGCCAAGGACCGTCACAAGTTGCGTTTGATTTATCGTCGGGACGTTCTCGGAGAGACCACATTGAATGGAGCGAGGACGAGTCGTGTTTGAGACACCATTGATCATATTGCGCCTAGTATGAACCAGCTCCAGGTGTACGAAACCGGGAGGCCGGTCGAGGCAGTCCTTCTTGCTACTACAGAGGAAAGACGAGGGAAAGGTGCACGCTCGACCAAGGCTCATCAGCTGCAAATACCACGGGTAGAATGGTAGGACGCCGCCCAGTTCCTTTTATGTTTCCGATCCTCCATTGGTCGCCGCGGGGCCGTCTTAGAAGAAGATCAGTTGAAGAATACGCGAGTGGGCGGTACGAGCTTTGCCTTCGTCCGTTGAAGTGGCTGTCTACCAATGGCTAGTAGCTGAAAGGTGGATGACTCGGAGAGTGGCACAGATATTTCGAATGTTTGATCCAGGGAAATGCTGATGAGGCTACGAGGAAGATGGAAGGCCAGACGTGGAGACAGCTATGGCATGGTCGCCGCAGGCCTAGTTCGCTGGTCTGGAACACATGGATTTACAGTATCCAGAGTCGTTTTTGGCGTGGGCGTCGCCGACACGTGACAGAACGCGACTTTACCCGCTTCACAACAGCCCACAACAAAGGAAACAGAACTTTTAAGAGGCGCGTAGACGCTGGCATGAACACGATACTCGCGGAATACGGACGTTGATTCGAGGCGGGAAGGGCCAATGCGGGAACTTCGATGGCACATTTCGACTCTCGGGCGCAGGAGGAAGGCGCCGACAAAAAGACGGTGGCGACTCATATTGCAATCCGATACATTCGCAAGACAGAAAAGAAACGGAGCGTGTCACAGGGGATGTAGACTGCTCCCTGACGGTCGGAAGCAAATCTGCTCCTAGCGTCGTCCCGGAACGGCGCACAAAGACGAAGGATCGCTGGGCACACCTCCCACATATATACAGTAAATCTCGCACCGCACATCCCGCGCACGCCCACAGAAACTTTACATCGAGCACCGTGGACGCGGACCATCCGCCTACGCTCGCACCACCCCCGAAGAATGCCAGAACGAAGATCGTGAAAATCAAGCCGAGAACGAAGGTCGGGAAAGCACAGCGAAAATCTGGAAAATGAAGGGGAGAATCTGGGAGAGGAAAGGAAGGGCAGGAAATAAGGGGAACAAGCAAGTAGATGAAGGAAGGATCCAAAGGCGTGGAAGAAGTATAAGAAGCAGACGCGGCCTCGATCAAGCAGACGCGCCCTTCGATCCTCATTCTACTTCGGCGAGTTCAAGCACAGGAGGGTGAGACCGCATGGCCGCACGGCGAACGCGATGCCGCGTTGCTCGTCACTCTGCTGCTCCGGGTGCCATCCTGCGCCGTCGCCGCCACTACCGCCGCGCGGACGGAATGACTGCGTCCCTCCTCATTCCGCGGCGCGGCGGCACTCCTCCGATCCCGCCAGCGGCGCACACACCACCACCATCGCGTCCTCGTCATCTTGCGCCACCGCCGCCAACACCGCCTCGCGCGCGCGGACGACATCCCGCGCTGGCGCCTCGCCATCAGACAAAGGCGCCCGCGCCGGGAGTGAGGCTGGGCTGCTCACCGCAAGATCACGCCCACCGCCCATCTCTCGTATCACGCGCCGTCTGCTCCCTCCGCCCCCGCACGACGCAGCGCGCCATCCTGCGCCCTCCGCCCGCGAACCCCGGCCTGCCCACCATCCTCGTCCCACTCTACACACTCCTTCGCTTCCCAGGCACCAAAAACAGACAGATACAGCTGGCGGCCGGCGCTGTACTCGTAGCCCAAGGCGGGGATGATCGCCGCCTTCGCGGTCCACCCACCGTCCGCCGTCCTGCGCCGTTGTCGACCTCTGCATCTGCGCGCCTCGCGTCCTCGAGCACCGCTCTCCGCGCTGCTCGATCCACGAAGCTCATGGTCGTCTATTCAGCTCCACGCTCATCGACCCTCCTCTCCCTGAGCACGCAGAATCCGAGCTCCGCATCCCCAGACGATTGCGATCCTGAAACCAGTACCGCGCTTCATCGAGCCCCAGCTGTGCGGTGACGCAGAGTCTGTGCGCCGGCATCGGTGAGTCCCCCGACCCTCGGGCCCGCATCTTCGAGCTCCGAGCGTCTTGATACGGGACGATCGTGCACCTAGCTCCGCATTCATCGAGCCCCTGCTCAGTCTGCACGTAGAGTCACTCCGCCCGCTTCGTTGTCCTCGAGTTCCCGGCGTCCTCCTCGATCCATATCGTTCGGGTAGCTCCGAACGCGTGCTCCAGCGGCGCCGTATCAGCGTGAACGCGGTCCGTTAGAAACCGTTGTCAGCGCTCGACGGTGTAACAGGAGAAGCCGAGCGTACCCCAGCTATGATCATGAGCCCGTCCTCGTCGAGCTCCTGGCCCTTTCGGCTGCGAGCTCCTCGATCCAGGCGTTCGCGCACTTCGGAAAGCGACGTCAGCGCGGCCTGAACGGCGTCAGCGCTCAGCAGCATAGAGAGGGAAAAGCAAGCGCACGACGCACCGCCCGCTGTCCTTCGTACTCTTCGCCTTCGAGCTTTCGTCCACGCTCTTCGATCCAGCTCGTGACGCATGTGCATGTTCATGACGCACCCTTGCTTACATTCGCTGGTCTTTGTATTCTCCGGTGCCACGCTCCTCGACGCAGCCCCAGCTCGTCCATCCGGCGTCAACTCTAGCACCGGCACCGAGACTCGGAACTGCCAACCAGACGGCGTCAGCGACGTCTGCAAGACCGCGCTGTCAGCACTCGGCGGTGAAGAGAGAAAACGAGCGCTCGAGGCACACTAGTTCTGGCTCGCCCTGCGTGTCTGGAGCTTCCAGTTCACGCGCACCGCAATCTAAGGCAGAACGCGCCCTCAATCCAATGCGAAGCGCGGTCGCCGCTCGGAGAGCAGCGTTTGCGCGGTCTGCAGAAAGGCAGCGTCAGCAATTTGGGGATGCGCAGGGGAGGAGTAACGCACTTCGCCCCCTCTATTCCCGCCTTCCCTCGTGCGAGCAGTTCCATTCGCGCCCCACCGTGTCCTCTCCCAACAAAGCGCGTTTGCCGGCGTGCAAAGCAGATGCAAGAACCGTCGCCTCTCAATCCCGGGAGATCCGCGCTACTCCATCGTCCACGCCGCAGAAAGCGCGACCTACGCTGCAGAAAGTCGTCGGCGTGTCCTCGCGTCCTTCGACTCCTCCTTACTCCTCCAGCTCACACTCTCCTTCCTCGGCGTCCCCCTTCCCTCCCTCCTCCCACGCCCGCGCCCGCTCCTCGCCCCTCCCCCCCTTCCCGGTCCCTCGCAGTATTCTCCCTTCCTCCTCGCGGTCGTCCTCCCCGCGATCCAATGCCGTCCTCGTCCCCCCTCGCGCTTCTTGTTCCCGCGTTCCAGCGGATGCGGCACGAACATATCAAGATTGGTCTGCGTCTGCGTCTGCGTCTGCGTCTGCGCCGTCGAAGCTCGGGGTCTACGCAGGCCGCGAAAACGGAGTCGAGATCTGCGCAGACAGTCCTCGATGTCAATGCGTCAAGCCGGCGTGTGGGATGCTGTGGGCTGGGGAACGGAGCCCGCGGCCGTCGAGGTCGAGGGCGAGGGCGAGGGCGAAGGCTGCAGAAAGGAAAGAGGGTGCCAGCGCGTCCGACACTTCCAGCGCAGGCCGATGTACCGCGCCGGGCACGTCTGCGAAAACGGAGTCGAAGTCGAAGTCCATGAACAGACACAGTGTCAAATATGCGCTGGCGACAATGTGGAGTGCCTGGGATGCCGAGGGCCGTAGGAAGGAGGTGCGCGTCTCGTCATCGTCGCAGTCTTTCGTCGCATCCAAAGGAGTTCACACTCGTCGTGCAAGCACAATCGCCCGTCGTCTCTTCCTCGATCCCGAGGTTCAGCACCGCGCCGCGTCCTCAAGGTCGAGCGGCAGCGTATCCATGGAGACCGCCGCATCAAGACCGCGCCCGCCTTTGCTCCCGCCACATCCAAGACTGCGCCCATCGTTCCTTCCTCCCTCCTCCCGCTTCCGCTCCCGTCCTCGCCCTCCTTCCCCCTTCCTCGCGATCCGCAGCGGATGCCGCATGCCGGACACAGTTCCAGCGTCTGCGTCGCGCCGGCGCAGTCGAGATCCGCGCGTGCGCCCCTTCTGCGAAAAAACAGAGTGCGTGCGAAGGACAGAGTCGTCGATCTCAGTGCGAATGCCGGAATGTGTGGGCCGCGGAAGTGTCAGAGCGGGCCCGCGCGTGCTGGCGCTGTGTCTCTCGTCGTTGTCGTATCCAAGGTGTCGTGCAAGGAGCCCGCGCCCATCGCCTCCTTCGCATCGCGCCCTCGTATTCCCGGCATCGCGCCCGTCCTCGGCGCCATCCGCGAGAGCTCAAGATCCCTCGCCCGAGGTCCAGCACTACGCCATCGTCGAGGGGGCGGGGGGGGGGGAAAGTAAGATGACGCCAGCGCTCGCTCTCTTCGCCCCCTTCGCATCGCGTTCCACGATGCAAGGAGCGCGCGCCCGGGGTCGTTGTCCAATCGGCTCATCCCAGAGATCCAGCACAGCGTCGAAATCGAGGATGAGCTCTGCAGAAAGCAAGCCAGTATCGTCTTGCCTGCGCGGCCGCTCTCCGCCTGCCCCGCATAGCGCATCCGTTCTTCTCCTTCCCATCTGTCGTCGTCGAGCGAGGGTGAGCTCTGCAGTAACGAAACGCAGCGTCAGCGCCGGCGTGTAGATCTCGACGGAATGACGCACCGTATCCGTATCGCGCCCGTCGTCCACCCGGCCCTATCGAAGAGATCTCGGGTCCAAAAAAGCGACCTCGTACTGTGCTCGACGTCGAAGCTCAGGGCTAGGCTGCAGAGAGCGGGGGTCAGCGCGGCAGGCGGGGGTGGAAGGAGTAACACACCTTGAGGCCATGGCTAGGATCTCGCATCCAAGGATGACGCGCCCGTCGTCCCCGCCTTGATGTCGCGATGCATCCAGCAGCGGGGGTGAGCTCTGCAGCAAGGAAAGGCGGCGTCAGCGCTCGCGTGTCGATGTCGATGGGAGGAGAACGCACCTTCGATCCCAGGAGATCAGCGCCGGGATATCACGCCGTCGTCGAGATCAGCACCGGGCCCGGGCGATGATGAAGGCTGTAGAAATGGCTGGCGGGTAGATCTGGACGGAGAAGAGATACACCGTCTTCCCGTCCAGATGATCGCCTCGTCGCACCCTCGCGTCGTATTCCATGATCATCGCATCGCGCCTGGGGCGTGGGGCGGGGTCTGTGTGGGTTAGCCATCACGTCCGACGTGATAAGGGGAAATAGAGGTAAAAAGAGGGAAGGAGGGCGAGTGGAGCGGTGCAATTATCGCAGGGGAGGGAGGCAAGTGGAGGCAGCGGAGGGTGCGAAGGGGGGGCGAAGAGTTGTGATGGAGGCACGCTAGGGACGCGAGATGGAATGGACAGGTGTGAGCAGGAATATTGTGCAAGGTAAAGGGATCCGGAGGGCGCGGGTGGCAGCCTTGAAGGGCGACAGCTGCAGACTCGCATGTCGACGAAAACGTTTTTCATTGGGTGGGCGGGTGTAGTTGTAGCAGCAGCGATCTTCATGTCGACGAGTAATGTCGTACAGAAAACGAGAGAGGAAGGAGGCGGGCTGATGGCATCACCAGGTTCCCCTTTGGGCGACTCACCTTCCTTTCTTTCCACCACGTAGGATTATCCTCAATTCGATTCAACCTCATCCATTCTGTACCGCTCTCTGTATATCCAAGTCGCGCCAACACCGCTCCATGCCCGCTTCCCGATGCTCGCTCTTGACACAAGTCGCGCTCGGCTCTTGAGACTTATGCTCTCTCGGATTCACTTCTTTCTGCCGCTATATCTACTTCAATACACCACGGCCGCTGCTGGTCTGGCAAAACGTTCTATCTCTGTACAACCTGGAATACGGACCGCCCCGCCAAACTACATACCTTCGAGGACGAGACGGTATACTCAAATCACGTCTACCCTTAATTCAATTACACCTCACGCAGTTCTCAAATACAATGGAGAGGCCCGGTAGCGGATGGTCCGCACCCACTACGAGTCCGTTGTGTTTTGAGATTCAGTGGGATGCCCGTTCGATTCGGGACTGGGCCACTGTCTCTCGATCCCTGAATGCTTTTTTATTTCACATCAACATAAGCATCCCGGCATTGATTTCAGGTACTCACGTCTACGACAAACCCCATCTTAGCTCGATTGGCCTGCCAAAATCCCCAGCAGTGATCCATCAATCTCCTCCACTTTCAATTTGTAGCGGAACGATAACCCCACCACGGCGCTGATAAGTGTCCTCACTTCGAGGACACCTCACCCAGTCCCAAAATCTCTTTCATAAGGCCCGGTAGCGGATGGTCCGCACCCACGACAGATATGCGGAGCTTCTATCATATCATTAGAGGGATCCCCGTTCGATTCGGGACCAGGTCATCATCACCCATGTCTCGGTAAAGATGTTTTTCTTTTGGATGGTGTCCGTCCATTGTAAATTCACACTCGCTGTTAATCGCATCTCACCCAGGCTTAAATAGCTTCCAGAAGGCCCGGTGGCGGATGGTCCGCACCCACGACACGTGTGATTCATTCCGTGCAATCTTAGAGGAATCCCCGTTCAATTCGGGACTGGGCTATGATTGCTTTGTTAGAATTTTTTAAATCATTATTTCCCACCATCCCGCATCTAGCAATCTCTTAGGTGCGTATCCTCCTACAGTATAATTACTTGGACTACTCACGTCCTCGGTCTCGGCCTTCGATCTCCTTGTTTGATTTAGTCCGTCCAGAGACGCTATACCGAAACACATCAATGATGAGTACCCTCAATTGAATCGCACCTCACACAGTACTCATGGACCTGTAGAAGGCCCGGTGGCGGACGGTCCGCACCCACAGCGAGTTGGTTTGCACAATCCTCATTCAGTGGGATCCCCGTTCGATTCGGGGCTGGTAGATCGCTGTACTTTATTTATTTATTTCTCACCCTACTACATCTAACACTCGTGTGTATCCTCACATAATACACCGGCTACTCAAATACCCAGCCTCAATCATAGTGCTGTTTAATTTCGTCCTCCGGAGAGACAGATCCGTCGCTGATACATACCCTGAATTCGAATGCACCTCACACGGCCCTCAAATACCTCCAGAAGGCCCAGTGAGCAGCCCTTGTGATCTATTCAGTTCACTCATCGGAAAGAAAATGGGATTGAATTTCTAGTAGTACACCACGGTCCGGGCTCGGAGATAATAACGAGGGTGACCATCAAAATTATTTCGTTGAGTCTCATCCAAGTATCTAGAGTATATGAGTCTTCCGAATGCATGAAACCTTTCTAGGAAAGCCACCAAGTGCATTGAATAAACCAGAAAAAAACTGATGAGGCAGGTAGCCTCATGCAATGTGCTCCACTGCTCATCGTATAAATATTCATCTGTGACGAGTTACCTCCTGCTGGGACTCTCATCTGGCACTCAGGGCTTGACAGAATCTCTGAGAGTTCTGGCAACAAGACATGAGCTAGAAATAGAATTCACCAAAGCACAAAGAGGGTTGTGGCTTATTTTGAATCTACATGCCCCTCAAATGCCCGGGAACATGTCTGAGCACTGCCCCTGCGGCATGTCACACTTGCCCCAGGTTTTGCCTCCCCCGCCTAGCTTGAGCCACCTTAATTATTCCGGAATATACATACATGAGACATGTCACATGTGAGAGAATTTCCCTATTAGGCAGACTTCGATGTATGACAGGAACCCGGAACCCTTCTTGTCCAGGCACTGACACCTGTGCCTTGCGACATCTCTGGCTGGGTATCTTCTCTTCTGTAGATGAGCCAATGGATGTTCAACCTCCCACAGTCATCGAGGATAAAAGGACTGTGCCGCCAGCATGGCTCACATCTTGCCCATCAGACCAAATGCCTCCTCAGATCATTGCCACTGAAACCCGATTAAACAACATTCTAAAATGTTTCACTACAGCAGTGGATACCTTGGAGGTCCTTGCTAATACCTTTGAGACTCCATTCTTGAAACCTATCTCCAACACTGCCAAGTCTCTGCTAGCGGCTGTGCAGGTACATTTCTACTATAAATCGTAAAATATATCTCATTTTTGCTAGGCTGTCAGGCAAAACAAGAGGGATTGTACTCAATTGCTTGAGCAAACCTATGGATTGCTCTCTGCAATTATTTCTCTCCATTTGAAGCTAGAGACTGGTCCAGTGTCCCCAAGCATGCAGAATCATCTCGGAAAAGCCACAGAGTAGGCTGCTCCAGACATATTTATTTATTTAGTGCTGATTGTATGTCCTCAGCACACTATTCAAGATCCATACATTTGTGGATGCCCAACAATATAAAAGCAAGATCAGGCACTTTTTTCGTCAAGGAGAAATGAGCAAATTGTTGAGGGATTGTAACATTGGTTTACAAGAGGCATTAGCTCTTTTCAAGGTGCTGTGGTTCGATATATCACATCTGGATGTACTCAAAATGACTCAGGTTCATAATACGAATTTCCTCAATGAGATTGGAGCCATGCAGAAATTTGCTGAAGACAGACACCAAGAAGTTCTGGAGTTGATTGATGCCTTTTCTGATGGCACCGCTTCAGACAAAGGGTCATCAGTATGTATTCCTTCCATTCCAATTTCAGGGAGGTAACTATTTCACAGACAAATAGGGTCTTTTCTAGCTCTTACAACAGGTATGATCCAAACTAAGATTCAAATGAGCAAGAAACTGATCCTATTCTGGTCAAGCTCAACCTCAATTTCTATGCTGCCATCAGAGCCGAAAATTTTCCACGGTCGAGAATCTGAACTTTCAGACATCAGCAAACTGTTCATGCAAGACACACCTAGGATAGCAATTCTGGGTGCAGGTGGAATGGGAAAGACATGTCTTTCAAGAGCTGTGTTGCATCATCCAACAGTTACTGGGAAATATGGACAGCATCGTTTCTTCGTTGCTTGTGACTCTACATCAAGTAAAGAGGAACTGGTTACCCTCATTGGGGCCCATTTGGGACTGAAGCCAAAGAAAGATTTGACTAAAGTGATTCTGCATCATTTTGTGACCAGCCCGGCATGTCTCTTGATCCTGGACAACTTTGAGATGCTCTGGGAGCCTACAGAGATTCGTCGAGAGATTGAAGAATTTTTATCTCTGCTTACAGATGTAAAGCACCTTGCATTGATTGTGAATACTAATATCCTCACTGCAGTGCTGCAACTGACACTATGCTAGATCACAATGCGAGGCACAGAAAGACCAGCCTCAGTACGCTGGACCCGGCCTTTCTTGTCCCCTTTGAAGCCCTTGACACAGGATGCTGCCAGACAAACCTTCGTCGACATTGCAGATGATAGCCATGACAGTGATGACGTTGACAAAGTCCTCCTCCTGACTGGCAACATGCCACTTGCAATTGATCTTATGGCCCACTTGGTTGAATCACATGGGTGCTCTAATGTTTTGGCCCGTTGGGAGGAAGAAAAAACCTCTGTGATCTCAGATGGCTATGACAAGCGGTCAAATCTGGATCTATCTATTTCACTGTCTCTATCAAGCCCCCGAATCACATCTGTGCCTAATTGCCAGGATCTATTGAGCCTCCTCTCAATGCTCCCTGATGGTCTTTCAGATGTAGAGCTGGTACAAAGCAAGCTTCCGATAAAAGACATCTTCAGCTGTAAAGCAGCCCTACTCTCCACCTCACTGGCCTATAGCAATGACCAGAGACAATTCAAGATTTTGGTACCCATTCGGGAATACATGGCAAGATATTACCCCCCCCTGGATCACCTTGTTCAGGCTCTTCTCAATTACTTTTGTCAGCTTTTGAATTTTCAGCACAAATATTATGGACCTGTCTCAGGTTCTGAAACTGCCCTACGAATCACAACAAATTTGTCAAATATTCAGAGTCTACTTCTCAACATGCTTCAGCACCAAAACCCTATCACTATTGATATAATCTACTGCATACTACATCTCAATGGTTTCAATAGACTTGCTGGATATGGTCGGACTCCTTTGATGGACCACATTGCTCATACTCACGCTCTCCCTGACGAGCTGGAGGTCTATTTGATCACAGAGATCTTCAGCTCTTGGCGAGATCATCCAATTCACCATCCCAAGGCCTTGGTTGACAAAGCAATAAAAAAATTACCTCACTTTGATGAGTCAGATATCAAATGTAAGCTCACAATCAGTTTCCTGTCTCAATGACTTAAAACAAGTTCAACCGGTGGATTTTACAATGCTGTAGGACTCTATTATCAAGGCCACAAGAATGATTTCCCTACAGCTACAAATTACTATCAGACTGGACTCTCTCTGGCAATTTCCACTGGGCAGATAAAAAAACAGTGCCAATCATCACTATTTTTAGCAGACATCAAGTGGCGGATGGGAGATCTAGCTGCAAGCCAAATGTATGCATCTGAGGGACAGAGGCTGGCAAACATTTCTGCAGATTTATATAATGAAGCACAGGCACTAGTGATTGAAGCACAGTGTTGGAATTCACATGGAAACTACAAGTCTGCAGCCTCTCTCTGTAACAGGGCAACAGATCTCCTACGTCACTGTGGGATGTCTGGTGGTGTCTTGTACAATGAAATTCTAAGCACTCGGGCAGAGATCTACAAGGTGAAGTCAGAATATGTGGAGGGTCAAAATCTCAGGAGGAGAATTCTTCAGGAAATTCCTATTGAACTAGACCCATACAGCTATGCCTTCATATTGATCAGTGTGGCAGAACTTGATGTACTACTTGGTACACCAATGGATAAAATACAAAAGGACATTGATACAGTAAAATCAATATCCAATCGCAAGGAATCTTTGATCTATGAAATGCTCTGCGATGCTATCATGGGAGCACTCTATCTCCGGGAAGGAAATTTCCTAGCTGCAAAGACACATTTCCACAAGTGTCTGTCATTCTTTTGGGGAAGTCAAGCTGAGCTAGTTAACTACTGTCTGGAGAAGCTTGGCGATAGAAGCCTATGGGATCCAACAGATTGGTCATCTTCCTGGACAATCATATATCTTGTGCATGCCTCAAAGTCAAACCAGAAGCTAGATCTTCACAAGGCTCTTCAATTTCTAGGGGATATTTTCCGATTTGAGGGTGACCAGGATACAGCAGTCAGCCTTCTGACTGTGGCCTTGGAGGGATTCACATTGATGGATGTCCACCGCAGCCGAGCGGAGTGTATGCTTGGACTCGGATACATCTCAAAGGAAAATAGGGACCTGTTGAAGGCAGCAGAGCTCTGGAGAACTGCAAGACCTCTGTTTGAACGATCATCACAAGTAAAAAAACTTGCCCTTATTGATAAAGAACTTCTCAGCATCCAGAGAGATGTGCTGGAAGAACACACCAAGAGCTTGGCCCATCTCTCAAAAATCCACACACCTAGTAGAGCCCTTGGAACAACAACCAGAAGCCTGGAAGCGATTGGAGAGACAGAAGATCCAGGTCTGGGTGAAGAGAAGGCAGCTGTTCTTGAGTTGATTCAAAGCAATGTGTAGTTGAAAAAATTATTTACTCTTACCGTGTTGTTTCAATACTTTACCTAGTGTTCATGTTGTTGCCCACTTTTCCTCACTGGATGTATGTGGACCAATAGTTCATCGATGTAAACCATCTCAATGTATTTGTAAGGATTTTCACAGTTAATGATGAGTTTAGATCCACTGTAGACCGGTAGACATGGGGTTCAACATAGGTGCTCTGCCACCATCCAGGATGGTGGCCCGTCATGTCACCTGCTCCCGTTCGGTTAAGCTAAATATGATTTAACATATGATTGGTAAACCCGGTTTACAGCGCTTTTCACATCTATGCGGAAAGTGGAAATTTTTGGTCAGCTGTTTGGCTCTGTTTGGATGGGACCCCGGAACCGCAGCAAGCATCTTCGACTCGTTCCTCAACGAAATACGTGAGTTTCATTTATATATAAATGTTCAGTAGTTATTAGTAGCTAGTAGTAGTCTATAGCAAGAAATTCAGGCCAATTTGGTCAAGGATTAGGCATTGTGAAGCCCTGCCAACACTGCCGTGGCGTCGGCCTTCGTCGCCTGTTCATTCTCTGCAACCTTTTCCGCCTGTTTATGCAGATCTAGCTCTTCCTCATCTGAGGCCAGCCCCTCCTCCTCCATAACAGAACGATATCCAAGAGGGACAGGTCCCCATGTGTTTCGAACAGGGCATCGGTACCAGACTTCTCCCATATCGTCACCTGGGATAATCGCGGGGCCATAGAATCGCTCGGCTCCACCGTCATCATACCGGCGCTCAAAAGCTACCTTCTTGCTCGGCGGAGTCGCGGGAGTGTCGCCGAAAGGAGGGAAAGGGGTGATTGTTCCGTTAGAACCGGACATCGGATAGGTGATAGACTCTTGTGACCACTTTCTTTTTGCAGTTGGCCTGTTCCACCACGACTGAGAGCCTGCCTTGAGCCGTATAACATCTCCTTTCGACATCCCCAGCTCCACCAAGTCTTGGTTGTCCACAAGATGCATGATATCCGGGCCGTAGCCATCCCCGACTCGTATGTGCGCGCCGCAGTGATGCCCAGATTTTTCTCGGCATGCTCAAGGAACCTCGGCAGCTTAGTGGGAGATGGGACAACAGGTGAGGTAACAGTGGCTGCAGCTGAGCTGGCAGCAGGAGCTTTGTTTCGGGGTGTACTCGGCACCGGGGTGACATCCGCAAACTGCCCAGATCGTACTCCAACGAGTGCGCTGACCATTGTCGCAAGATGGCCTATGACCTCAACAACTCTGTTATTCTCTGTCCCTGCTCCCTTTAATTTGTTTACACCTGCTGCAATTCGGGCAGGATGAAGCGCTACTTGTCAATTTGCTGGATCAAACGTAGCAATAAATTTCGGAGGCTCGGTGACAGTTGCTTGTCCATCATACTAGCAATGACTGTGAGAAGACAGACAACAGAGAATGAGAGGCTTGATGTACCATCGCGCGGCACCATTCTTTCATTAACTGAGGCGTCAGCGGGTATGACTCCCCCATCCTGGGATCAATATAGGTGTAGCCTGCATCGTGGTCATTTTGCCAATGCTTCTCGAGCTTTCCACGCAGCCGAGCTAGCTCTCGTTCAAGATCTGTCAAGTCGTCCCCATTGTACAGTCCTGCTTCCTCCCCATCCCCATCTTCATTGTCGCTCCCTTGGCTTCCACGCTACTCAAATTACCTAGTCAGTCAAAGCTAGAGTTCATGGAAGCTGATAAACAAACCCCGCTCCAGCGTTTCTGAATGTCCGCCATGTCAATGTAAATATTCACTTGTTCTGCAAGCCTTCAATGATGCTCGTGACGAGATCTTGGTATTCAGACAAGTTGTCAATGTCGAGGGAGTTTGTTTTGCTAAAAGGGGAGTCAGACATGGAACTGTAATGTGCGGAATATCATACTTGACGCCCGGGAGCTGAACTTTGATCCCGTAGGTCATCTTCTTCGTGATATTGTATTTATCCTCCCCGTGCTTCAGGAGAATCATCTTGAGCAGTGACATGTAATTGTCCTCCGAAGACTTGAAGCTGTGAGAGAATTCCTCAGTTTCATTTTATTTTATTCCTTCGGCTTGGTCTTGCTTCTCGCACCCGCGGCAGAAGCATTCCCAGGAACCATGATGTGATAAGTCATATGTGCGGTGACTTTAGCAATGTGGGCTTGCATATCAGGCTCAGGGGTCTGTGTCGGAGGCGAGGAAGACATGGTAGATGAACAAATAAAAATCGGAGTTTGAATCCAACACGGAACAAAAACTGGAGCCAAACAAAACTACTCTTCTGCAATGTATCTCGACGAACTCCAAGCCCTCTTGCGCCAGAATGGCATTGAAATACCCCTAAAAAGATTGGTCCAATACTGTAAACTCAATGCAGAGGCTACTATTGCTCGGGTTCGTACAAATAGGTTGTAATTATGGCTGGTTTCTGAACGGTGGAAATCTATTACCCAGAAACCAACAAGCATGAAAGCACGGGCAGATTTCATTGACTCGTACCTTCACAACTCAATTCTTGTTGATCTTCCGGACTATCGCACAACGCCCGGGAACCGCCGAGATAATCTAAAAAAATCATTGTCGTTTCAAAGAGGACATCGTTACAGTACGTAGGCAAAGAAGAGTTCAAAATAATGTGGCTCATGTTATCATGCTTCAGCTATACAATATAACCCGATGCTTTGAAGTAGCTCCATGCTTTCTCCAGAGTAATGTTGTGGCATGCACGGTCAATCATACTTAAGCATGTGTCTTTCCAGTGGTGGCGGAGAAAAGCTTTGATGGAAGAAAAAGCTTGCTCAATAGGATTGAAGTCGGGAGAGTAAGGCGGGAGGAATATGAGTTTACAATCTGAATCAACCGAGTCAACACAGTGAATGGAACATAAAAGAAAACACGGATGAGCTTGATCTTCAACGAGAACACGGATCTCTTCAGCATGATGAATGCTACAATTGTCAAGTACGAGGACACTGCGTGGCCCGGGGTAAGGGTTGGTGAGCGGAATCTGTTCAACATTAGTATCCTCTGGTTAATTACAAGAAACACATTACTCACAACGTGATCCTCGAGAAATTTGAGAAAATGTTCCGCATTCACAGAACCTTCAATCACATCATGCACAACAATACCGTCGAGGGTGAGCACAGGAAGGATTGAATAGCGCTTCCCCCGGACAAATGGCCGATGCTGAACACACCGGGTGCCAATGAGAGACCAGCCCTTGGATCGGCCGGTGGAGTGGTCATTCTTAGCGGCCTCGTCGATGAACATCAGCATGTTCGCGTCTGGAACAACATCGGCGATGCGGTTCATGTACGCGGAACACTGGATATCGTTCCGCTCCAAGGCACGCACGGACACACATTTATGAGATAGATGTAGGCGCTGCAGTGTTCGGAACAGTGTGGGAAGGGAGACATTGACGTTGCGTTGCGTCAACAGTTTCTCCTGAAGCTCGTCAAGGTAGATGGTGCATGTCTGCTCTAGTAGAGCTTCGATGAATCTGATGTCGATGGCGGTGAGAAGGCGACGGCGACCAGAAGGATGGGTGTTTGGATTGTGCGCGACTCCATGGATTGTGTAATGCTCAAGGCAGTTGTATACAAAGGTCTTTTTGACCCCCAGAATAGAGCATATCTGGGCTACAGATCTATCCTGCTCAAAGAACAGGGCAGGGACTCGAGCCTTGAGGTCGTTAGAGATGGTGCGAGTAGGCATGAGCGTAAACAGGCGGTTCCGGGGTCCCATCCAAACAAGGCCAAACAGCTGACAAAAAATTTCCACTTTCCGCATAGATGTGAAAAGCGCTGTAAGCCGGTTTAAACCACATATTCACTGTTGACCCAAGTCGCGCTCGGCTCTTGAGACTTATGCTCTCTCGGATTCACTTCTTTCTGCCGCTATATCTAGTTCAATACATCACGGCCGCTACTGGTCTGGCAAGACGTCCTATCTCTGTACAACCTGGAATACGGACCGAGACAGTACTATACTCAAACCTAGGCTCGTAACCAGCTCTGCGTTGAGTAATCAGTATGTGTAGTAGTTGACAATGAATTTCAGATCAAACAGACAAAAACTGAGGAAGAAAAAAAAAAGGCGTAAGGGATTACTCGAACGCAGAGGCTGGGAGAACTTAGTACGGGAATTGGTCAATAGAAATCACGTGATGATTCATTCTGACTTGGTGAAATTTTCGAGTTGCGGAATTTTTCAACTTCCTCAATCTAAATTCCAACTCGTACAAAAGTTGCGGGGACATTACAGAAGCCTGAATCTCGCCTATATTTATTAAACCTACTTCCCCTATTGCGGAAACAGTAAGATGGACCAGCATCGGCGGCACGGACCGGAGATCACAGCCACCCACAGCCACTCATCACTCTCTGAGCACTTCACCTGGTTGCTCGAATCCTCCTTGTCCATTTGCACCGGGGACCCTGGCATATACTCCAAATGATCAGAGAATATGTGTTGTGTTCTTCGGGCTTCCATTTATATTATTCCCTTTAGACAGACGGGTAGGGTGCACGGTACTTTCATCTGACTATCCATGTCGCTAGCCTTTCTATATATCACCGACTGTGAGATTCGAGTCCCTAGAAGTCTTCTAAGAGAGTATATAATGCGCTTAGAGCCCCCAAATTCTCCTCTTAAATTCAATTCTGGTGCATGGCAGCTTTACATCAAATCACCACAATCCAACTGTTTTATTCACTGCGCACAGGAAACAGGGTGAAATATGACTTAAAAAGGTGTCAGCTGGTCCAAAGATGAATCTTAAACTTTTGGCCGACTCAGATTTACAATGGATGAGATTCAAAAACTTGGTAACTCTCGAAAATTGCACTAAGTCAGAATGAATCATCACGTGATTTTTATTGGCACTTTTCCGTACTAAGTTCTCCCAGTCCCTACGTTCGAGTAACCTTGGTCGTGTTTTTTTTTCTTCCTCAATTTTTGTCCAGTTCGTCTGAAATAACTTGCAAACCACTACTACTCTTACTGTTACTCAACGTAGGGGCTGGTTACGAGTCTAACTCAAACCACCTCTACCCTTGATTCAATCACAACTCACGCAGTTCTCAAATACACTGAAGAGGCCCGGTAGCGGATGGTCCGCACCCACTACGAGTACGATTTGCGTTGAGATTCAGTGGGATGCCCGTTCGATTCGGGACTGGGCCCCGTTCGATTCGGGACTAGGTCATCACCCATGTCTCGGTCAAGATGTTTTTCTTTTGGTTGGTGTCCATCCATTGTAAATTCACACTCGCTCTTAATCGCATCTCACCCAGGCTTAAATAGCTTTCAGAAGGCCCAGTGGCGGATGGTCCGCACCCACGACACGTGTGATTCATTCCGTGCAATCTTAGAGGAATCCCCGTTCAATTCGGGACTGGGCCATGATTGCTTTGTTAGCATTTTTTTAAATCATTATTTTCCACCATCCCGCATCGAGCAATCTCTTAGGTGCGTATTCTCCTACTGTATAACTACTTGGACTACTCACGTCCTCGGTCTCGGCCTTCGATCTCCTTGTTTAATTTAGTCCGTCTAGAGACGCTGTACCGAAGCACACCAATGGTGAGTACAGTAGCCTCAATTGAATCGCACCTCACACAGTACTCAATGACCTGGAGAAGGCCCGGTGGCGGATGGTCCGCACCCACGACGAAGATCATTGTTTCGCAAAGTCCCCGTTCGATTCGGACTAGGCCATCCCCCATGTCTCGAAAAAGATACTTTTTGGGTTGCTGTCCGTCCATTGTAAATTCACACTGACTCCTATCGCACCTACCGCAGTACTCAAATACCGTTCACAAGGCCTGGTAGCAGATGGTCCGCACCCACAACGAATGCCAAGTGTCTTTTAGAAATTTCCAGTGGGAACCCCGTTCGACTCGGGACTAGGCCATAGGATCTCCCTATTTGGTTTTTTGTTCTTCGTTCTTTATCGCGCTTTCAGCTAACAGCGCTTGAGCCTCTCCGGAGACGCGTTCTCCTGCCCCGCAGTCTGATTATCATGATCCTGCTCCGGCACTCTAAATACTATCCAAACGCTGATGCACCCTGTTCACTTTCACTTTCACCTTCGACTCAAGGTCAGATGTGGGGAGGACCCCTACATCCGCCCGAAATACTATCGCACCTCACGCAGTACCCAACAACCATTCAGAAGGCCTGGTAGCGGATGGTCCGCACCCACGACGAATACCCATCCGCAACTTCATTCAGTGGGATGCCCGTTCGATTCGGGACTCGGCCATTAGGACACGAGTTCTGTCTATTTTTATTTTCTCTTTCCTCCCAACTGTCCCGGCATCGATTTGAGGTACCTCTACAGTACTTCTACAATGAATCGGGGCGCTGAAATTTCCAGCCAAATTCTTCAATCGAGTCCTCAACTTTGTCCGCTCTTTCCTCCCAACTGTCCCGGCATCGATTTGAGAAACCTCTACAGTACGTCCTTCTACAATGAATTGGGGCGCTGAAATCTCCAGCCAAATCCTTCAATCGAGTTGCGTAAGGCCGGTCCCGGCACGTTTTTCTTGGTCTCACCCGCACTCTCGATTCCAGGAACAATGTACGTGTCCTCGGAGACTTCCTTGGACAGCTCAAATCATCAGCGGCAATCGCAATGCTGCTTCACTGTCCCCAATCAATGTAGTCCCTCCAGAGCACGTACCACTCCCTGAACAAGCTAAAAGACGCAGAGGAACTTGAGGTTGTGGTACTTGACAAGCGAAGAGAAATACTAGGTGATCATCATCCACATACCCTTGGGGCCATGCGAAATCTTGTATCTACATTCAACAAGTTGGAAAGATTCCAGGAGGCAGAGGAGCTTTTGGTTGTGCCACTCGAAAAGATGGCAGATTTTCTGGGGATCAACCATGGGGACACTGTTAAGACTATTCAGAATCTCGCAGTGACATATGAGAAGCTCGGGAAATTAAAGGAGGCGGGAAAACTAAATGGCATTCTTAATAAACATCAAGCATGAAATCTTTTTCAGTCTTTGCAATATGGAATTCAAATCGAGTTACATGGATGAGTTTGAGACTTTCTACAGTACATTCATTTCTCAACTTTCTTTTGATTTAGGTTAAAACTTGGTTCAAGTTAAATAATTAAAAGTTGAAATTTACCTACACTTTTGAGTAAAAGGGTGGAAACTAAATTTATGAATATACACTTAAACTACATTTAGTTCCTCCCAAAATCTTACCCCAAGGATCCAATTATTGAGCCCACAACATCAACATCTCTGAGAATGTTGGAAAACCGGCTAAATCTGCATTGCCGACGTGTTATTTCATCAACCAAAAACACAAATCACTTGCCTATTTCGAGAATCGCGCCCACCTCATCAATGTCTTGAATTTGAGGTCCGAAACACCGTTTTACACCTAGTACCACCCGAGATCTGGTCCTAAACTTCTAGGAGGTGGTGGGTTGGCGTCGTGACGTGTCGCGCGACGCATCGCGAGCGCGTCTTGGTAGAGTTAGGGTTTCTTAAGGAATTTTGTCACCGTGACGATGGTGATATCATATTCATTTCGTTTCGGGAGCTCGCCAGCCCGCCTTCCGTCCATGCTCTCGGAGTCCAATACACACCTACGTTGCCCCTACGGTGCACCGACCCAACGCCTTCCCCAGTCCGCCGATACTACCGACGGCGGCCACCGACTCACATCAAATGATTTCGGCCGTTTCCGATCCTGCTCTTCCTCGCTCTCCCACCACGACGCCACCTTGCTCCGACGACGACGCCACCTTTCGTCCCGCTCCTCTACCAATGCGCTTTTCCCGCTCCGCCGACGTCCAGTACAACTCCGACTCCCCCAATTTCAATTCATCCCCGATCTCCTCGGAGCAAAGCTGCCCAATCTCTTTCGTTTAATCTTCCCCCGCTACACTGCCTAACTCATTCATCGACTCCGCCCCTTTTCCGGCACCGTAGTCCCGTCATTCCCATGACAACTGCGTCCTCCTCCGACCCCAGGCCCTCAAAATAAATTAACCGCTATCGCGCCGACTGACTTTCCTCTCATCAAGCTTAATCCTCCCGTCTCGCCATCTGCCGCCACTGCCCTCCTCCATAATCCCAACGCCAATTTCAATGCTCCACTCGTTCTCCCTCCCTCATCCTACCCGTCTTACAACACCGTCGACTACCTCTCTTTACTCCTTCCCGTCCACGAACGCGCCTTCTCGCGCCTTCAATCCCGCCGCCGCCGCCGCCCACGTCTTCGCATTTCCTACGACACCCACCTCGCCTCTGATCCCCTTCCCTTCCTCGTGCGTACGTTCCTTTTCAACTCCTGCCTTCTTGTTTCCTCTCACCTCCTCTCCCCTCCCTGCCTCTTCATCGCCACGTCGTATACGCTTTCACGGTGCATCCCTGTCTATTGCCTTCAGAATCACGGCTCATTCGTCCCCGTGTCCACGGCCGTAACACGTCTTCCGTGCGAAACACGCCTCTGCTGCCGCCGCGCCGAAACGTTGCAGCAATTCAGCAAGTCATCGATAACGTTGTCCTCCTCGTTGCCTGGTCTCTCTGATCGCACTTGAACATAACCTCGGGATTCAGGAAGCCGTTGACTATCTCAGTGCTTTGCACGACCGCACCAACGTTTTTGATGGTGGCAAAGTCTGCCGTCCATTACAGCTGCGTAGATCCCACAAAGATGTTTCCCGCCTGAGATCGAGAACTTAGCCACGGACCGATAAAGTGCGAAAAGTAGGAAGGAAGAGGGAGTATCAAGCATATGGTAAACGAGTGTCCAGGAAGCGCCGCAGCGGGTAAAACGCGATACAACGGCGAGACGTCGCCTCAGTCTATAGCGAGCGAGGATTCGGCAGGGAAAACTGTGCAGCATGAGCAGAAAATGGAACACGTAGAACTGGGAGAGCAGAATGCGCATCGTGGTATTATGTAGATGGTAGGAATTGGCGCATTTACACTGCCCCGGAGTACGATAAAGATACTGAGGTCAGACGTGCATCTAGGCAGAGAATGTTAGAAAAGAGATCAGAACGAGATATACATTGTTCATTCATGCCGACAAAATCAAACCGGTGATTTAAAGAGCCATTTGAGTCCGCCACGCAAGTCGACTTCCCACTTCTTGGCCGCCGTAATTCCCGGAAACATAATCTTGAATCCATGAGGCACGCCGGGATATCTAAACTTATTAAGTCAGTGTTTCGTGACCGAAAAATGGATTGACCCACATATCTAGCTTGGTCGGAATGCCCAATTCGCGCAGGAGGCGCTCATAGAGCAAGCCCTCATCGCGCATTGGGTCAAGCCCGCAGACCTGAAGGTATGCGGGAGGGAGTCCGGTATGGTCGGCCAGTAAAGGGGAGACATCCGGATCGGCGGGAGGGCCCTTGAGGCACTCTGATCCAGTTAGTCGGCGCAAACAGTCAGAGAGTTGACTGGGTCGACGCGTACCGTAGTAAAAATCCATGAGGTCCTTACCAAGGGTGGGGGCGTTCTTGTTCTGTTCGTAAGACAGAAGCTCGCTGGTATAACTACGTACGGGTAAGCGATATTATTATTCAATTCCCGACCCAATTCCAATGAGAAAACTGACTCGGGAGGATATGCGGCGGGATGGACAAGTGCCGGTATTTGAAGTATATGTCCGGTGAGCTTGCGTTGCTCAAAGAAAGGATCCTTCAGCGAACGGTGAGCAACGGCCGCAGCCAGATTCGCTCCCGCGGAAGACCCGCCAACGACGAATCCTTTGTCGAGCGATCCACAAATTCTTGCGCAGTTTTCGACCGTCTAAATGATCGATCATTATTTCATTGAACAACCTCCCCCCAGATACGTACCCACTTGAGTGCGGCATAACAATCGTTGAGTCCAGTTGGGAAACGATGCTCGGGAGCGAGTCTGATAGAAGAATGAGTACATTGGGCAGGGTGAAAAACCCTAGGGGCATACCTGTAGTCGACGTTCACGATAGCCAAACGAAGCTCGACGCTGAGGATTCTGAGCTCGAAGTCCTTCATGTCGATACTACCGGCTACCCAGCCTGAGACAAAATTTCTGTTTAACGCCATGCAAGAATTTGAGACCAAGAAAACGCACCTCCCCCGTGAAGATAAACCAGGACAGGGAACTCCGAGTCTTCGTTCGGAGTGGGGATTGGCGTGATCGTGCGGATGCGGATTTCGCCATCTTCAACCGGAACGATGTGATCTTCCAGCTTGTATGTCGACTCTGAGAGGGAAGAAAATGAGCCTATTTCGGTCGTAAAATACGGTCGACGCGTGTGCACCAGAAGGGAGCAGAGTCTTGTAAAAATCCAATCTCTTGTTGAAGGCATCGTCCAAGGCCCGCCTGACAAGCGGTACTGCATCCTCCGTCAGTGGACCGCTTATGCTGGCTATGCTGGTAAGTTCAGGGTCAGGCTCAGAGAGATGAGAGTATTGGGCCATGGTGGGAGAGGGAGAGCGATAGCCGACCTTCCCACGAGCCGGCAATTGAGTCACCGGGTCCACCTAAGCCAGCACCGACGCCATGACTAATGGGCCTCTCAGGTGGGTTCTTTTGTATTAGTAAAAATCCACCTGAGAGGCCCTGAAGAGGCGTCGGTGCCGGGAGGCGAGGTGCTTCTACTACGCCATCTAATACATATAGAGTTAAATGGTCGCCGCGTGAGCTTCCGATGCCTCAAATTACTGTACTATTTCGACCAAGTGTTCACCGGGTGTGACCAGTGACCTCAGGTGTCATCTTCGAAGTGTTCATTTCGTGTGAAATTGCCTTTTTGGGCGATTTTTCGCCATTTTCCCACGCATTTTAGAGCCAAAATCGCCTTCCCGAGGGACAAGTGAAAAAAATGTTGACCAGTGACTGAACACTTGGTTGAAATAGTACAGGACCTAAAAGGGCTCAGCCCAATTTGTTTGAGCCCAATTGGGTTCAACCGAATGGGGTTCACCGCTGAGCCTAATCGAGTAATAATTAACGTGAGTGATTGAAGTGCGCACGGACCATGTAATCTCCTATCCCTCGTTCTCCATGAATACAAAAGCGTTGGACCTGCTAAAAGTACACAGCACTCATATGTTCTCTCATAGCACCCTCAAATATAAGGAGCCTTATTGCACTGCTCAACCGGACCTGTTTTCCCAATGAACATGATTTCCCTCCAGAAATTCAGGAGGTACAAGGGAGTTTCATCGCATGCTGGGATATATGTACGGACCACAAATAATTGATTCATGAGGTCCTCAGCATCAGTTACATTCGGTTTGGCCTTTCCTCCATTAAAGCCAGGCTGTGCAGCATTAAATAACATATTAGGTGAAACATGGCTCACTGGCTGGAACCTTCCTCAGAGTCGAATGAAAACTGAAAAATATATCATGCACATGTAACATTTCATTGCTGTTGGTCCCTATCAAGGTGCTATCTGACCACCCTAAATACAATGTGTTGTGTCTTCAAAGGAGGTGAATTAGGACGCGAAATGCCCCGTTATGACTCATACTGTGCTATGGATATTGACATGAATATGGGCCTAAATTCCTCACCATCAGAGCCTCCCGAAGGCCTGTTGTGTCTAATAAGTTGTGAAAAGGACATACTCTGTGCTTTGAATTTCGAAAAACACTTGCAGTCTGTTACACAGCTGTCTAACGTCCTCGCTCTGGGCATGGCCAGGAGACATCTTTTCTCTACACATTGCGTGAAAATAGGCCGCGCAGCGCCCCCAAAAAACAGAATCCCCTTGTCCGGAGTCTACTGTTTGTACAGTAGGTGGTATATACATGAGGGTGGTTGAAGGGCATTGAAATCTCTCATTCTGATTCTCTTTCCCTCTTTTGTTTTTTACCTATTTATTAGTTATTATTAAGCGCCCACAAACACCATTGCCGAGCCTTCGTGTGAGACCTCTTAAGAAACGCAGAGGTGCTGGTATGAGGAACACAATACATGTTAGGTAGACATTGATTCAAGGGCCAGTGCGGAAACTTCGATGTAAAATTTCTACTCTCGCAGGAAGTTGTCGACAAAGGGACGATGACGACTCGGGGATCGGGCGGGGATCCCAGGTAGCTGCAACGGATAGTTAGCACCGCCGAAGGACGGCAGAAGCCGTGTGTGCAATTATCTGTTCTCTTAACGCAATGCCCGCCTTTGTACAGCTCAAGTACAGCTTTGGTTCCACACTGGCTTGCGGCCTGAACGACTCTTCAACAGCTTTCCGCGAGCGTCCCTTTAAGATCGCTTTATCACACCGTGTCCCATGGTCCACTCATGGAGTCCGCGACTTCCGGGGCTTCTCAACGGTTTGGAGCTGTGGAATACAACACCTGTTGGAGGAAGGGACGAGTCACATGGCTCAACAGCATTTGAATGCTGTTCAAAAAGTCCCCAAAGACAACAATTTTCTCACTGCGCCCCAGACCGCCGAGTCTTGGAACTGCGGCCACGTAGGCACCGAGGACAAGAAGCCAGCAGCAATTACTGTCAGCTCCCCTTCCACTTTTATCGGTTGGCATCTACATCCACTGCGATCTTACTGGGTCTCGCCGGAATCCTCCCGCGCCAATTTTCTGCTGGTTCAATTTACCAATCAAATCTTCTCGTCCTACAGCAAGAGGAAGGCTGCCCACCAATCAAGATTCAAAGGATCTTATGACAGAGCGTTTGGGAGAAGGTGGACATGATGTGACGGGTCGCGACTCGGAGTCACAACGGATTTGTGCCACAACAGATCACAGCACGCAGCTCGGAATAGTGAAAACATCGAAATCCCATCCGCCATCCGTGCTCATTTTCTGGCATAGGCTACGGAAGCATGGCAAAAATGGGGGAGAAATCATGACAAAATTCTCGAGGTCCAGATTCGAGAAGTAGCCCTTGGTTAAGGGGGGGAGGCAGGCCCCAGGACGTGGCCCGAATACCTGACTACGTGTTAGTCCACTGAAATCGACGCGTGAAAGCAGTTCGGAACGACGGGAAACAAGATTAACCAATGGTAACTCATGAATATCCTCCAGGGATCCGTAGTGTGCCGCCGGACAAGGAGGTGGAGTGTGGCATAAAACTCTACGCGTGAACTGAGAAGTACCAGCGTCCCTGGGAAGAGTCTTAATCCTGGAAAGAATCGAATATGCAGTCTGGATGCTATTCAAGGTCGAATGAAAGCTGCGGATAGTTACCGTCCAAATTCAAATGGATGTTCATTGCGCAAGGGAACGAGACACTAGAAAAAATGAGTGGAAGAGCATCGTAAATGCGGCGGTGTCACGTAAAGATCGAGGAGGAGGATCGGGAGAGGGACGTGGAGGAAAAAGAAACAGACGACGTGCTCGCGATTATGGACACTCGTCTCTCGATCTCGGGGGCTAGGGACGCGCGACCGTGGTGTGTCCAGTGGGCGGAGACGCGACGCACCGCGGAGGGATCCCCGTGACGCTCCCATCCGGCGTCCGCAGTCTATCCATGGTGGGATGCATACCCCCGCCGCACCGCACTCGTCGAGCGGCACTCAGCGCACGGCGCATGTACACCTCCTGCACCCCGCGCGACAGAGCCAACGCGGCCCTCGTCATTCGCCGCCCGCGCGCATGCACGCACATATCGGCCGCCGCGCATCAAGGTAAACACCATCCGCGGCGATCCTCGCGCTCGCAGAGGCCGAGGGACGCGTCCTTGAGCCGGCGCCCCTCGACCCAGATGCTCCGGGCCCATCAAGCGCGTCCTGGAGCTCTGATCGACACATCTTCATCAGCCCCAGCTCCGTAAGTATGTGCGCGGACTCCGAGCTCCGCGTTCTCGTCCTCAAGCTTCCGGCACCGTTCGTGGCACCCGAGCGCGTGGCTCCAGCAGCCGTCAACGCGAACGTGACCTGCAAGAAACCGATGTCAGCGCTCAGCGATGCAGAGGGCGAAGAGGAGGGGCGACGTACCGCGCGCATGCCCCCACGGTAAAGTAGGCCATGAGGTGAGGGTCACGAGACGAATTAGGCACGATGGAAAGAGTAATAGGGGGCAAGAGAGAGGGCGAATAGGAGGGGAAGTATGGGGTGTGGAGGACGGGGAGGAAAATGAAACGGAGTAGCCGGGCATGGGGCGCTGCAGCAGAGGAGTAAGGAGAGTCGTACTAGGCCGCAGTGCGTCAAACGAACGAAGGCAGGACGCGAGACGGGACATGGCAAGGAAGCAGGGAGTAGGAGCCAGAGAGATGGAGAGGGCGGGGGCGGACGAAGGGGCGAGTACGAGGTGGCAAAGCGCGACTGCTTACGCACCCAACAACTCCGGCGCGTCGACGAGGATACGTGTGCTGTAGTCTGCGCATCGGTGTAAAAGACTCGATGAAAAAGACGGCGACGGAAACCCAAAGACACTATATCGCTGCCCAACTGGCCGCCTGCTTCCAACGTCACTCCACAACGACATAGAGCAGCGTGCCACGACGTCCGGCGCCTTGTACGCCAACCGCCGAGAAGGCGAGTGACGCGCATAGGTGTAGCTCTAGCAGAAGCGATCTTCATGCTAGCATGTTTCGGTGGTTCTGCATCGTGTCGGGCCAAGTATTCGAGCCCCAAAGACGAAAAACGATGCCGACATCAGGAAATCCGGGAAAATGTTGTTTGATGTTGTGTTGATCACAACCCTCGGCAAGACTGATCCGCACATTGCAACACCATGCAACCTATTGTAAGATGGTCATCAATGTTGGCAACGACTTGTAACGAGTCCTATAGTTTACAAGAGATTTGCAAAGGTCCTAGAAATTATAGGGTAGCATATAAGGAGATTTTAGAGTGTGCCCAAGCCGACACCAATTCACAGGTTTGGCCAAGGTTAGGAACGGCGGGCGCCGTACATATATAATCACAAATACAGGGTCTGGTTCATGACGAGACTGTATTCCAGTGCCGAGTGTCAGCTTATACTGCCTTGCACATACGGAGATTACGTAGGTGTGTACTGGTGCACCTCGCCAATTTCGTTCTCACTAAGTCCATTTAAACTCCGACCCTTCGGATCTCTCGGAAATCATCGGGTTTGTTGTTCATCCGCCTTCATCAGCCTTCATCGTCAGCTGTTGATCGCATCAACGTCCGAGCATGCGGAGCGGAGATGATCAAGAAATTCAAACTCAGCCCAGTTTTTCTTTCCTTTCGCCCCCATCTCCCCTGCTCGCCGCTCCCTCTCGACTTGCAGCAACCCTCCCGTCCACAATGCCTGTCTCCACAACAATCCCTGTCCCTCCGGAGAGTCGCGAGTGCTCTCACAACCTCCATCCGTGCGGACAGCAAGCTTCCCAATCCAAGACATGCGCGTGGCCATGGCTCTTGGAGCGCAAACCTCAAGCCAGATACCATCAAGAGCCTGCTGTTCTTCCGAGGTCCTCAAGTCGTCAACCTACCTGTCGTCAAGAGTCTCCCTCCAAATTTCAAGACTCGGCGCAAGTACCCAGAAATCAAGACTTCAAGACTCATGAAGCTGCTCTCCTACTCTCGCCGTCGTCGGTCTCGCCTGGCTCTCGTCATCTTCCTCCTTCAATATCGAGTCGCACCGGTCTGAGCCTCGTCGACGGGTGGGATGATTTGTTCCGGTGTCGCTGGTCAGTACCATCGATCACATTTTACGTAGACTTGCAATGCACTGGTTTCACATTTCCGAGTTTGGTTTTGTATAAGCGTATCAGATAAGGCGAAAGGGTATTATATCCTGTATGCGTGCGCGCTTTGCGGCATCTTACAACCACTTATAACACTGTTATAACCCGATATATGGCTTGCCGGCATTGTAATGTTGGCAATGATTGTGCACATTGCTAAATGGTCTATCCTAGATATAATTCAATGCAACACATCGTAATGTTGACCACAATAATTGTGGACATTGTGAGCCTTGCGCACTTTGTAATAGCTATCTATGATGTTATATCAATTTCCCGGATTCAGTGATGGACGGTGAGGAAGAGGCAGGCTGATGGGATCACCAGATTTCCCCTTTGAGCGACTCACCCCTTTCTTTCTTTCGTTCCACTATGTAGGATCCCAATTCGGTTCAACCTCGCCCGTCGTGCACCGAGCCCTCTGATCAGCCAAGTCACGCCAAAACCGCTCCATGCGCACCTCCCGATGCTGGCTCTTTGACACAAGTCGCGCTCGGCTCTTGAGACTTATGCTCTCTCGGCTCCTGTTCATTCTGCCGCTATATCTACCCCAATACACCACGGTCGCTGCAGGGCTGGTATGACGTCCTCTCTCTGTCCAACCTGGAATACGGACCGCCTCGCCAAGCTAGCTTCCACTGCCGGCAGTTCCCATCACGGTCAAAAGCCAACCGTCGCTGTGACGGTTGGCCACCGGCTGACCATGGGCTGACCACGGGCTGATTTATCGGCACGGTCGGCGATCAGATTCAAAGACAGCGCGTCGGTCACGCTTGTGGTTTGTTTGTTCTGTTTACTCGTAACCACCACCGTCCTCCGTGTCATCCTCACTCTGCGCGCTGCTCATCCGAGCCTGTCGTGCGGGTGGGGATTGACAGTACTTCCTGCTCGACGTTCCGCCCTGCGCGCTGCTTGTCCGAGCACATCATGCGGGCGGGACAGACATTATACACCACGCGATCCGACGCACCCGCTGAAAGCGCGCCCACCACTCGTGCGTTCCACTTTCTCGTCCTCCCTTTACCCCTCTCACCCCCATCTCTTCCCTTCTTCTTCTTCCTTTCTCGTGCGGCCACTCACGCGGTCATCTGCTTGCCACAGACCAGACATCAGCTATTATCCTGATTCATTTGGTTCCTGAAATCGAATTGCTCTGCACACTCGATCAACAGACGGGTGCGTCTTCCATTCGGAATCAATGGGCTCGGAGTATTCATCATGAAACAGGCACTTTCTACGCTGCAGCCAAAATCCTGCGTCCGGAATACACCCCCGCAGTCGCAAGTCGGACATCGAGAACGAGCGACTCCCGCCCAAGCTCGTTGACGCCACCTCGGCCTTTTGGCAAACAAGCTGCCTCCGTACTTCCTCACCACACGTCGCCGCTGTGCACGCGCACGCGGTGCGTTTGCTGTGGCCGCCGGGCTTCGCTGCGCTCGAACACCACCCCTTCCGCCCTCGCTCAGCCCGTGCGGGTGCGAGCATACCGCGCTCTCCCCGTGCTCACCGCACCATCGCTCGCGCTTGCCGCCGCCACCCCCGCTCGCTCGCAGTCCGCGTCAGCCGCGGCGCGCTCGTCTGTGCGTGGTTGCGTTTGCAACAGCCGCAGCCGCCCTCCTGCGCCCGCGTCCTCTTTGTGTTCGCCGCCCCGTCCTTGTTCGCTGTGACCGCCGCGGTCGTACGCATGCGCGTGCGTTGACACCCTCTTCCTCGTTCATCTGCGGTGCGCTTGGCTGTGCTGCGTCGTGAAGCCCACACCGCCCCGTGCGCTGCACATTGCCGCCCCTCCTGCTGCTCCGCTCTGCCCTCGTTCGTGCTTGTGAACGAGGTGCCTCCCTCCGTGGCGCACAGCACAGCACCTCCAGCGTGCTCTCGTTTGTCCCCTGCGCCACGGACGACGTCTCCGGGTCATCTTGCCCCGTGCCCCCGACACCTGTGCGCTATGCGTCGTACGCGCACGCGGAGCTCACCGCCGGGGTCTCGCCACGGATCCTTTCCGCGGGGCCCCGGTCGTTTCGCACCACAGCCACCAGTGGATGTCTTGCACGTGCAAGACATCCGCTGATGGCTGCTCCCACCATCCCCACGTCCTCTTTCGCTGGCCCCGCACCCTCGTCGTCACACAACGCGCACGCCGCGCCCCCGCACCCTCGCTCGCCCTCGTCTCGTGCATCCCGCACGCTCGTCCGCCCGCGTCGCCCCCTCCGTTGTTGCCGGCCCCGCTCGTCGCCCTGCATCATCATTGTCTTTGGCGTCGACGCCTCCGCCCTCGTCCTCCTTCAGATGTGCTGCGTTGCGCTCGTTGCGCTCTTCGTCCGCTGCCCTCTCCTTCGGCATGCCATCCCCTCCTCCTAGGCCGCGCGCGTGGTGTGTCCCGCCCGCCGTGCTCGTTCGCGGCGTGCAGGGTGTGTTTGCCGTCGCTCCTCGCCCCCGTCGTCGTCGCGCACCCCGCTGCCCCCGCGCCCTCGCCCCCTCGTTCATACACCCGCCCTCGCTTCCGTGCTCGTCCGCGCTGCCCATATCACGCCGTCCGCTGCCCCTCTCCATCGCCGTACCCGCTGCGCTCGTGGCGGATGCGCACTCGCATCCTCGCTTGCACCCCCTTGTTCGGCGCACACCCTGTTCACCGGCTCGCCACCCTCGCTTGCTGTGCGCACGGAGGCACCGCACTCGTTTACCTTGCGCACGGACGCCGTGCCGCCCCCCTCCTCCTTCGGTGCGCACGCATGCGACACCGCTGCCATCATCCTCGCTCAGCCATGCTGCCTTCCGCGCTCCTCGCCATGCCCCTCGCCGCTCGTCGCTCCGTCCTTGTGCACCCCACCGACCTCGCGTCCTCGTCATTGGGCGCAGCCCCGCTTGCCGTGTCACCGATCCCGAGCCCTTGTTTGCCACCCTCCCTCCTCGTCGTCAGACACAACTCCGCTCGCCGTGCCATCACCCCCGCGTCCTCGTTCGTCGCCGCTGTGGCTCGTCGGGCACCACGCCGCTCGCTGTACTAGTCGCGCACACCGCAGCCGCCCGCACATTCGTTCTATCGCGCTCGTTGTCGTGCACCACACTGAGTACATCAAGTAGACACACACTGTATGTAACATAGAACATAATGCATAGTTTTTCACATATTACATGGTGCCCATCGGAATAAAACTGGAAAGCATATAGCATACCGTAATGTGTGAAATCACTCCTCCATCCCATCCTCGTCCTCGTCCTCGTCCTCGTCCTCCTCATCATCATCAGCACCATCTACGTTCGCCATCTCTTCCTCTGTCGGCAGAGTATACAGTGCGGCCACATCGTCACCATATTTCTTCATAAACGCCTTGGAGCTCATGGTCTTCCAGTCGGTCTTCGACAAGTGCTCCTCCAGAGGCAGCGCAATGGACCCGGCCGTCGCATATGCATGGCGCATAGCGGCGGGCATCGCGTTGAAATATTCTGGATCAAACCAGTCTAGAGCCACACCTGGTCCAGGAAGACGCTGCGAGATATCGGAACCAGTGGTGTCGTCCGGGTCAACCGCCCGCTTGCGCTCCTCCTTCACCTGGGCCGCCAAACCCTGAGCTGCAAACTTCTTAATCCGTCCAGCGTCCACCACAGTTCGTGTCCAATTCTCGGCCTTTTCGCTGCGTGCTATCTTCTTCTTCCGAAGGTAAGCGATAACCTCCTCAGTGCCATCCCGACAGGTCGCTTCGTCGTCAGAATTGCATTCCGCTTGCGAGGTCAGCGATTGAACTGCTTTCGGATAGCCACTCTCGCTGATGTACACCGTCCTGCTGTCTGCCAACTATACCATGATCAACAAATTGAATCAAGCGGTAAATGAAAGAGCACATACCCGGACGCGGCGTGAATAAATACTTTTATTGATAGCGACGAGCTTCATCCTGCCCGGTAATTTGACCTCTGCCTTCATCGCTTTGAAGATGTAGGAAAAGACAAAGTTTCGATAGAACTTGGTGAGCAGGACACGGTCCTCCAAGTTGGTGAGATTTGGGCTAAGCCGACTGTAACCATGGTTCGCGGCCACAGCCTGGAAGGTGCTAATAGCGATCCGTTCATGAGCGATGTTGTACATGGAATCAGGACTCCCAAAAATATCGGGATTCCAGTTCTTGATTCCCGACACAATTACAGCGGCATAAATGGTGCTGAGATCAATGTCGTTCATGGCTGCAATATTCTGGGTGATCTGGCTGCGGCTGTTAATGGTCTTGGGGTCATTTCGAAACGCGCGAATTTGCTTCTTGGCGTCTTTGTGATTGAATTTGAGGGAGGCAATGAATTCGTCAATCTGGTCCGCTGTCGTTCGAAGTGAGCCATGGCATCGTCATTGGGTGGGGTTGGGAGGGATTTGGAGGTATGTAGACCCCAAAGGATCCTTGTATTCAGATTTACGGCAGTCTGGGAAAGACGAAACGGCTAGGTGAGACGAAACAAAGGACAAAGAAGTTGTCGCACCTGGAGGGATTTGTCTCCATCGTCCACATCTCCTTTACTCAAGTGGTATTTGTCCCCTCGTTGTTTCTGTTTACCGGGAGATGGCATTCCCTTTGACCGTTTACTTGTAGAGGGCGGTGGGGAAGGAGAGGTATCGTCGTGGGGCCTCTTTCGATTGGAACTGCCAGAGTTCGCATGTTTTGGCAATGTTGGGGGCATGGTTTGTGGAATTGGGTGGTAAGGGTGAATAAAGTGCTGTAGGGTGGAAGTCAAGAGAACAAAGACGCTTCAGGCATCAAATCTGATCGCAGATCGTAGCTCATGGTAAGGGCAGGCAACGCGTGCCTCTGCCATGCTTCAAAATCCCGTGATCGTGTTATTTCCAAATTGGGAAGCAAAACATGTTATTGGCGACCGGCACTGTTGAATTACCCGAACATTTGATGGCCTTGATTTACCGCCGTATTAGGACAGGTTTCCTGTTGAATCCCCCCTATTATTGGGAAATGGCCCCGTATTGATTCGGCGCGCTAGTGCTATTGACTTGGCTCTTTGACTCTAATGAATTACCCCAACGATCTGGCCTCGCAAGTGGAGTGATTCAGCGCCACTTTCCAACAAGCCCCCGTATTTGAATCACCCCCACTTTTGCCTGCGACCCAAATTGAACCAACCACTGTTTTGTCTTTGGCTTCCTCGAAAATCGGTCTAAAAAACTGTATGCTGAAAGCGTACTCCTGGGACTAACATCTGACTTTAATTTTTTGCGGGGTGTATCGTCTGGTACTGATCCTTGCGAATGAATGGTTCCAGTATTATCAGGCATGGAAGCCCTCGAGACGCGTCAATAAAAGGCCTTGAATACGGCTACCACTGCTCACTAGCTGTGGAGCAGCACCAACGCGGTCCAGCCCTTCATCATGGCTGATGGGCATCAGGCCTGGCGAGTTGCACGGCTGCCCGGAGGAGTGGATGAAGCTTGAAATTATTGCACTAACGTAGAGTGTAAATGTACAATTAAATGATTCGCTTGTTCATATTTGTCTGGTCTGACTGATCACGCCGCTTGCACATTGAATTACAATGTTTCCCCAACCCAGATTGTCTCCATCTATTTTACATGTGTTCAATGGATGCTAAGGCATGCCTGTGATTTTTTTCGAGGCACATTGCATTCAGAACTTGATGCCGGACAACCCGTGCAAAGATTGCTTGTTCGTGTTTGCCTGGTCTGATCATGCCGCTTGCACATTTAATTGCAATATTTCCCTACTACAGATTCTCTCCATCTATTTTACATGTGTTCAGTAGATGTTAAGGCACATCTGTGATTTTTTTCGAGGCACATTGCATTCAGAACTTGATGCTGGACAACCCGTGCAAGACCGCTTGTTCGTGTTTGCCTGGTCTGATCATGCCGCTTGCACATTTAATTGCAATGTTTCCCTACTACAGATTCTCTCCATCTATTTTACATGTGCTCAGTAGATGTTAAGGCCCATCTGTGATTTTTTTCGAGGCACATTGCATTCAGAACTTGATGCTGGACAACCCGTGCAAAGACCGCTTGTTCGTGTCTACCTGGTCTGATCATGCCGCATGCACATTTAATTGCAATATTTCCCTACTACAGATTCCCTCCATCTATTTTACATGTGTTCAATAGATGTTAAGGCACATCTGTGATTTTTGATTCAATGGTTGATAGATAATTGGGGGGTGATTCAACATGATTCAACAGCCAAAAAACGAGGTTGATTCAGTCTTGAGCAAAGTCCAATGGAAGCTAGATCAAGGGCAGGGTTTCTGGCAAATTGGAGCTAGTTCAATATCAAGGAGATACAAAAGCTAAGGTTGATTCAAGAAGATGAAAGTCGGGTGGATTAAGGATGGCCGGGAGCCGTATCGAGATCAATCAATTATTTTGATGTGCCGATTCAAGATGGCGGCGGCGGCGATTCAACAAGCGGGGCTCAAAAAAAAAAAGCGGGGTGGATCAATACCAAAAAGGGGAGAAAAGAGAGGTTGGATCAACACGGCACAAAGTCTAGGTGATTCAACAGCCTCTGTCGCCAATAACCTATTTTCGAATTGGGAAAGTCCAGTCTTTCTTGCTCATTGTCAATATTGGTGGACCTCCACAGGTTCCATGCCTACACTGTGCCCATTTTGCCTCCTCAATATTTCTTAAAATGCCCAGCCCTTTTCACAAAGAGGCAATTCCAATGTTGACAATATAGTGATCTGAGCTTTCGGATTGAACCACGCCCCTTGTTGCCACCAGTGGAGGATATTGGCCAGAAATATTTGAGGAGGCACTTGAAACGAGGGCAAATAAGTATAAATTGGTTTGGAACCGAACACTCATCTACACGAGAGGTATCGAGGCCCACAAATCCAACCGCGTTTCCCAATATAGTAATCTGAGCTTTCGGATTGAACCACGCCCCTTGTTGCCACCAGTGGAGGATATTGGCCAGAAATATTTGAGGAGGCACTTGAAACGATGGCAAATAAGTATAAATTGGTTTAGAATCGAACACTCATCTTCACGAGAGGTATCGAGGCCCACAAATCCAACCGAGTTTCCCAATATAGTAATCTGAGCTTTCGGATTGAACCACGCCCCTTGTTGCCACCAGTGGAGGATATTGGCCAGAAATATTTGAGGAGGGACTTGAAACGATGGCAAATAAGTATAAATTGGTTTAGAATCGAACACTCATCTTCACGAGAGGTATCGAGGCCCACAAATCCAACCGAGTTTCCCAATGACCGAAAATAATTGAGGAGTGTGCTTACAACGATAATAAACAACCCCAAACTGGCTTTGGGCCCAACAGTCAGAGACACGAGAGTAAACGAGACCCTACATTTAAATCCCAACTTCAGATATCCCTTGGAAATTTCAACAAAACAATATATAAACTGCCTCTAGTACCACAACAGCTACATTAATTACGGCGGCCCCTATTCAATCCCCAGCAGACACCAAGAATATCCTTCATGATGCCGTATGTTCCCATTGGTGGCCTCCATACCGTCAGGTGTGTCAGAATATGTTCAGGTTCAATCACAATAAAATTCATTGAGGGGCTGGCATCAACGACTGTGGCTCCAAGTAGCAAACTGCTGAATGCTGTTTTATTGCGAACAGGTCGGTGCACCTCTATCAACATAAATGTTTTCAGACATCCTTTGAGCGGCATTTGCCAGATTTTCTTGATGAATCCTGTGGCCTGAGCCCCTGTCTTTGGCATTTTAAACTGGATGCCACTGCCGCCTTGGTTAGATTTGAAACAGCTGTATGTATGCCCATCAAGTGTGAGTTCCAAAGGTTCCAACGCATGCCTGGGCATGATGAGAGCCCCTGTGACGTAGGGCAGATTTCTGTACGCAGATAGCCATTCTTCTCCTGTGTTGCACAAGTATTTCAAAAGTGAATTGTATTCAGTAGGAGTTAGCTCCATTCCACGAGCCAAAATATCTGCAACCTCGACACCATTCAATAGGTCTACCGGAGCCTTCCAGCGGAAGGGATCCTTGGGCTGTAGTATGGTGGCCAACTTGGCCATAGGTGCGGGACCAGAGTGCTGACTACTGTCATTCAAAACACCCTCAAGCAGTGAGCGGCGGCACATTTGTCTTAACATTGTCAAATCAATTTCACCTAGTACAGCTATAAGAATGAATTTCCTAAAAATCAGGAGGGTTATCTTACCAAGATGACGGTTCGTTTTGATCTTTCCCAATCCCCCATTCATTCGTTCTCCTGGAAATTCACTTAGAAGGGCAAGGGGTCCCCAAAATTTCATCTGTTCTCCATTATGCATTGCTAGATGATGATTGGGAACTGAATCAAATTCAGGAAATAGTTCTTTTTGAGAGGTTCGATATTGCACGTAATGATCCATATATCTGTCTGCCTCCGATTCGGATGTCACATAGGATGCAATGATGTTGGTGCATGCAACCAGGTCAGAAAAGTTCTTTAGCAACTTGTCTCCAATGTCCCCTTCTCTCCGCCAGATCTCTGGCATGACCAGGGGCAAAATGACGGTAAACAGCACAAGAAGATCCTGGGCTTTCAATTTCCCATGCTTCGCCTCCCCGAGGTTTGATGGAGGACGTCCAACCCAGGTAGGAAGATCAATGTCCCGGATGCAACTCCGAATCAGCTCCAACTGGTGTGGCTTGAAATTGAATGCACCAGCAGTTGGTACAAAATCTGTGTCCTCATTGTCATCACTATCATCAGTATCGAACAACATTTGGGCATATGTTGAAGCAGTGGGAGTATCAGAAGCATCATCATCAACATCCATCCATGAATCTTCATCTTCCTCTTGAGCCTGACGTGTAGGTGTCTGTGGCCGGTCTAGACCATCAAGTTCCTGGGACGACTGTGAAGCATCCGTTTCTGAGAATGCCTCGTCATCCTCTGCCTGTTTCAGATCTCGGATGGCCTTCTTTGTGCGGCCAATCCCCCAGAGAATACGGAGATGATGCTGGAGAACACCTTCCAGCCAGTTATGGAGAAAGCCTAGGATAACATAACGAACAGGATCCCATTTGTACACATCATGCACTGGTGTCCAACGCACACCATTTTCCTTCGAAGCTGCAGATTGAGCCTTTAGAGTGCGCAGAGCCTTCCAGGCAAGAGCCTGGGCTCGAACAGTTGGGCCGTTACGATAGTCCCAATTTCTCCAATCAAGATTGTCAATGTCAGCCTTGCGTGCATGGCAAAAGGAGCAGAAGCAATCTGCACTGTGGGACATATAGCCTGCGACTTTGCGAACAGCCCCCAGATCCGCAATGAGAGGAACAAGTCTAGCGAAAACAGATACACCTTCAGGAATTTCATAAGTCTCCAGCACTTTACCAAGTCCCGAAAAAGCATTCATAGCCTCCGTGAGGAAAGGGAGTATGTGGGAGATTGTGTAAACATCTGGCGAGCCTGAAGCCGGTATGAGTGCTAAAATAAAAACATTCTCCAGGAGGAAACGAAGCTCGATGGGAAGGTTCATGCAGTAGAGAACAATGGCACCAATGGATACAACTTTGCCTATGCATCAACATCCGTTAGACACAATACCACATTCTGTTGTGGAATATCTCACCAGCGATTTTATTGCCATACGGATTAAACCAATCAATGAAAACCGAAAATACCAAATGATATTTCGTTAAGAGATAGTCACGAAGTCCTCGCCATGCAGGACTATCTTGGATATCGTGCATCAAGCCATCTGGCTCCTCCTCAAACCAAGTAGAGGACTTTTGGAAGGATTCTTCGAGAGCAACTTCAATCTGGGGGCGGCCAAGAAAAAAACAGAGCCACGATTCAAATGATTGTGTGGCATACTGGCACACTGGAACCTGCTTCAAGCCTGTTCGAGTCTTCCGCTGTTTCCATAAGGTGGCACCACATGGGTGGGCTCTACGAGATCTCCGCCATTCACATACAGCTGGCATTTCATCTTTGTATGTCTTGTAGCACTTTGGACAGCAGGCTGTGCGGATAATATCGGGTTCAAAACCCATCCCATAGAGCGTCCTGATATCCTTCGGAAGAGTGAACACTGGCACTGGAAATTTATATCCTGCCGAATGAAGTGCTCCAAAGATCAGCTGCACAGTTGTGGCCACAATGAATTGCAGTGCCTGTAAAATGATGTTGGAATTGCTCCGGCTAATCCCCAATCGAAGATTAAGCCAAGAGACCAGCAGGCAACATAAATTGACCAGTGGATCCAGCACTAATCCCGCAGATTTGTTAATAAAAGTCCCACTAAAATCGAGGATATCTCACCTTTCGTAAAATCCGGGATCATAGGTGTTGGGTGGCCGTCTCCTTTATCATTCCTTCGGTTTGGAGTCGGAATACGAGAGGATCTACCAGTAGAGATGCCAAGTTTTGCCTTGTGGTCCTGAGACTGATGTTTTGAGCGAGTACTTTGGCTGACATCGCGTCCGGGCTGCATACGTCCATGGACAAGGTGGTTGCTTTTGCCGCAGCCATACGAGGTGCATAGACAGATGGGCATGGCAGAAGCAAAATGAAACCTATCTTTGACCCCTTCTTATAGGCCTTATCATGCTCCGCATAACACCCATGTGCTACATACAAAACCACAAGGACTCCCATCTTCTTTTGTTGGCAACTTTTTTCTATCTTCAATTTGTGGAGGCACTTGACTCGGTGGCCAGAATCTAGAAAGGTAAACTTCAGCCATCTTGCTGTGCTATATACATTCTGTCTGCATTTTTAAATCCACTCAGTACTTGAAAAAGAGTCGTTAAAAGATCCAGGAATGGGAAGCCGTGTTCACACGACACATGTCAGAATGTGAGATTTGATGTCATTTTTTATTTCAGGAACCGCGGTCAAAACTTCTATACGGTCCGATCGGGTCCGTATGTCAACAAGCTCTTGCTGCTGCTGGTGTGGCTAGCATGGACTCATTGAGTTTCCGCCACAGACTTTATTCCCAATCCTACCTACCTACGATCTGGGTATACTGTAGCCTCCGACAGTTCGGCAGTTCTGTAATATTGCTGAGAGCAAGCCAGTTTGTCATTGATGCTGACAGATCACACACACGCGCAGGAAATGACAAGTAAGATAAAACAGAAACAGCTTAATTACATAGCTATGTAGGACAAGGAGGAGGGGGGATTTGCACCCTCGCACCAAAGGAGGAGGGGAGCTCTATAAGCATGGCGAATGAAGCACGACCGGACGAGGACGAGGGTGAGGGGCGGATGCACCACGCGTGCGGCGGATGAGCGCAGCGCACATGTTGCGGCGACGACGCAGCGAAGAGGTGGACGAAAAGGCAGTGCGGCGGCGGACGGACGGCGCGGACGCGGACGTGCACGGTGTGGACGAGGGCAAGGGCGGTGGGGAGGCAGATGAGGGGTGTATGGGTGCACGGGCGCGGCAAGGGAAAGCGGGCGAGTGGCGGATGGCCTCATACGGGAACGGCGCGAGCACGGGTGCTGTATGGTGGGGGCTGCTACATGCGGGGTGGGCACGACAACGCGGGCGGCGGCTACGGGAACGGGGGCGACCGGGGGTGGTGGTGCACAATGGCGGCGGCGGAAAAGCGAGGACACGGGCTCCAGCAGAAGCCTTGCACACGTGCAAGACTTCCACTAGTGGCTGTGGTGCGAAACGACCGGGGCTCCTTCGAAATTCTTCGCGGCGAAACCCGGCCGTGAGCTCTGCGCGCACGTCCGAGCGCAGCACGGCGGCCAGAGAGTACACCCCCGTATGCGTAGGTTGCTCAGTGCACGACAGCGAAGTACTGCACGGGCCTCCACGGGCGAGCGCGATGGATGTGCTACGGGGATGCGAGCAGTGCATCCGCGCTGCCGACGATCTGAGAGGGATGAGAGTGGGGCGGGCGCGGCGCGCAGAGGGGCGCGGGGTGGAAAAGGACGTGAGGTGCGAGCACCCTCGTTCGCGGACGCACCCGCGCATGCGTCCATGTAAGTCCACGTACGAGGGCGGATGGATGCATGCGTGCACAGACAGGTGTGGCGGCTATGGGCGCAGGGCGGGCCGATGCACCGTGCGTGGCAGACGAGGTCGCGGTGGGCACGAGGGCGAAGGCGCGAGGGCGGCGGAAGGGGCGGGCTGCGGTGCGGCCAGCACAGGGTGACACGGGATGCTGCTGCTGCGAACCCACGCGCAGACGAGCGCGCCGCGGTGGAGACGGGGTGCGAGCGAGTGAGGGCGGCGAGCCCGGGCGTGGCGTGGGCGTTTGAGCGCAGCGCAGCGCGGTTTCAGCGAACGCACCCGCAGCGGCGACTTGCAGCGCAGTGGCGTGCGTCCAATTTTTGGAGATCTGTCAGATTTTTCAGTGAAGTGCGTGAAGCGGAGAGTCTCGCGCGTCTTCCAGGAGCCCCACAGCCCCGATTCCGGGTGTGAGATCAAAGGGTTGCAAAAACCCTGGAGACACGCGAGAGGAGAACAGGCCCTGCTCACCGTGGTACGTGCCAGCACGAGCGATGTTTGCTTGTATGTATTTTGCAATCAAAACAGTAAGACTGATGTGACACGGATGCCGGCCCTGCCGAAAAAAACAACCCGTGGTCAACCCAAGGTCAATCGGTAGTCAACCGTCACAGCGACGGTTGACTTTTGACCGTCACGGGATTTGCCCGCAGTGTTCGAGGACGAGACGGGATACTCAAATCACGGCTGGCCTCAATCCAATCACACCTCACGCAGTTCTCAAATAGATTGAAGAGGCCCGGTAGCGGATGGTCCGCACCTACCAAGAGTGGCGCAGGTTCGTTTAGCTTCAGTAGGGTCCCCGTTCGATTCGGGACCAGGCCATCCCGAATGTCTCAGAAAAGATACTTTTTGAGTTGGTGTCCGTCCATTGTAAATTCACACTGATTCGTATCGCACCTCCCGCAGTACAGTCGCTAACCCACAAGCGAAACGGTACATGAGAGCGAAACACTCGCTTGTGTAACTCCTTAATGGCACTCGTTGACCCTGAAATTTTAGGAGAGCAATGTGCTCCATATAAAACTCTCATCCACCGAAGGAATTGCGGAAAAGGGTCGTGTAGCGCTCTCGCGATTTAAATTTGTTTGCGCTGTTATTTGGCCCAGTTGTCGGGCGCAATCTGCATGATGCTGTGCAGAGATGGGAAGGTCAATCTCTTCGTGAAGAAGAGTAGAGGAGGGCTTTTGAGGGCTGCGAACATGACTATCAACATCCGAGAGTCCCAGGATACGTAGATGAGGCTCAACCGATTATTTTGTAGTGTTTCGCTCTGACGTTATTTGGCCAAAATTTGGCCTATCACAAAGAATGCACTCGTTCTCTACGAGGACAACATGGAATCACACGATTCTTTATCTGGGCGGGTAGCCCAGATGCAGCTCTACAATCCTAGATAGAATTCTCGACACAATAGATGCTGTAATTCTCACATAATTGCCGCCTTCCTTGAGCGTTTCGTTAGTGGGTTAGTGACTGTACTCAAATATCGTTCACAAGGCCTGGTAGTGGATGGTCCGTACCCACTACGAGTAAGTGTGCAACTCTATTCAGTGGGAACCCCGTTCGATTCGGGACTAGGCCATTAGTACGCGAGTTTCTGTCTATTTTTATTTTCTCTTTGCTCCCAACTGTCCCGGCATCGATTTGAGGTACCTCTACAGTACTTCCTTTACAATGAATCGGGGTGCTGAAATCTCCAGCCAAATTCTTCAATCGAGTCTTCAAATTTGTCCTCCAGAGGTCAGCCCCCGATTCGCTCGTACCTCACGTAATTCTCAAATACCTTGGAGAAGGCCTGGTAGCGAATGGTCCGCGCGCACAACGAGTTCCGAAAATCATCGTTTCCGTCAGATAATCCCGATTTCAGGCACATAATGCACGCATCGTCCTATAATACCTCCGCCTGCTCGAATTCCCAACCTTACCTGCAGTCCTCCTTCAATCACTTCGTTTGATGTACATATTTCAGAGACCTATATCACGTTGCTCGATAAGTGCCTTCAATTCGAGTACCTCACGCAGTGCTCAGATACTCCCCAAGATGTTGTCCGGGGTCACGTTCTGACAACGAGTTAAATCTGGATGTTCTTTGTGTTTGATATGGAGCTTAACTGACCATTCACGTTGTCCAAGCTGTCAATTCCTTTGCACCTCAGGCTGGTATCATTATTCCGGTTTTACGTGCTGCTCGGGAGTCAATGCGATCGTATAAAAAGTCGCACAGGTGGGTCATTCAGCGTCAAACAATAACAGAAACCACCCCCCCGAAGACTGACATGTCTCGTTCGTCATTTTGTACCTGGTTAACCAAAACATGATACTAATCCGTCTTCAGCCCAAGTTGAAGTCTGGGTATGTTGGCTCAACTCTCCGCTCAACTCCCGCATTCCACTGACTAGTACATTCGGTTCCGCCAACAGCCAACGTCAAGGCCAACGACTCCGATATCAGAGGTTCCCCTGGGTCTCAATACCCCTTGTAAACTACAAAGTACGCGTTCCTCTGCCTCTCCTCCTGGCGCCTACGTTCCCGCTCCCGCTCCTGCTCCCGCTCTCTCTGCCTCTGCCGCGCCTTGTGCGCCTGGTAGCACCGCTCGCAGATGCTGCCGTTGCCTACCGAGTTGCGGGCAAAGCGTTGGCCGCACTTGGCGCAGCTGCCGCGACGAGCGTCGGGGGTGAAAAGGCCCATGTTGCCGGGGAAAGCTGGGTCATGCGAGGTGAGCCTAGAGCAGACAGCTCGCCGGGTGCTGTGGAAAGAATCACCTTTTAGGCAGCTGGGGGGTGTGCAATTGATTTGAGATAGGTGTTGGTGCTGAGACCGGCGAGGGTGGGTGAGCGTCTGGGGCGAGGATTGGACAGATGTGCAGGGGTGCGTACCGAGCTAATGTCGATACAATGCCAGATAGACAATGTGGATAGAAAGGAAGAGTGCGGGGTGGCTCGTCTTATACATACTCGTGAGGCACTGCGGCTGATTAACAGACACTGCATTCAAGGGCCGAATAGCCAATGCCCCGGGGAGCTTCGGTAAGATGATGCTATATATAGCTATCCCGCGGCTTGGCGGCTCGCCACGGCTATCTACCCGCACCCCGGCCAGGTGTTGTCAGCTGATGGTTTGCTCGCCTACCCGGACCGTGGGTAGCTCGCACTTAGACCTCGCCACCCCATCGCCCTCCTCCCTCGCCCCGGACTGAGTCCAGCTCTGTCTTTCTGATGCAAGCAAGGCTCCCACCGCATCGATTATGTACATCGCGCCCCGCCCTCGCAGTTACTGTCTTTACAATTCATGTATGTCATCGTCTCCAATCTCAATCACATTTAAGCTTTCTCTGCCGATATTCTGAGCTTGACCCTGGCGACGCTGACGAGGCGCACACGTTTTTCTGTGTCCTTTGCCTTCCAATTTCTGCACTGTGGGAGCAACTGTCCGAGTCCCCGGTGGGCCGACCCCGGAGGTGTAAGTGTAAAACGAATGATTCAAAGAATTTTATTTGAAGTGTCATGTTTGAGGATACCAGGCATATCCCGAGGGCAGTGAGGGGCGGGGATGAGCCATAGCCACACATCCACAGGTCACTGGCGAGCGCAAGTGTGGGGAGAAGTGGGGACCAGCAGCGAGCTCCGTGGAGCCACCTCGCCAGACCTAGTCACAGCTGACTAATGTGACTAGTCACACCTGTCCGGCTAGGTCCGGGGAGGCGGTGCCTCCGGCTAGCGGGGCACTGAACACAGTAAGAGGATGAATCACGATGTCTAACTGTGCGTGGTGGCCTGCTGCGGCAGACATTACGCGGCAGGTTGGCAACCGGCGAAATTGTAAGGTACGGGGTTCTTAGGCCCTGTTCTGGATCCCCAGGTAGTTAGCTGTGCCCCTAGTCTCAGTGCTCCACCAAAAACTGTTGTGGGGCTCAATTCACCATCAGTCACTCAAGTCCAGACCTGGTCTGCCAGATCTTTCCGGGATGCCAACGGTTGGCATCGTCGCCACCTATCGCCACTTTGTCGGCAGTGTCCCGCCATTCCCGCCCTCTCCCGCCCCATGGGCCATCATTCCCCAGAGTTTGACGAAGTAATTGAAGTGATTCATAGGTGTGGAATGGGTATTGTTGACTAGAGGATACATTTAAAGAAAGCCCTGCTCTCAGAATGGGAGAGGATGGTGAGGGTGAGATTATTGGAGTTCGTCGCTGTCAACGGCGAGCAAGGGTGTTGCGGCAAAGATGTGTAGTATTTGACTGATCGGACCATCGGGCCTCATCCCATGACATGTGACAATCTGTGATCATCCAGCTGTAGAAAATCCTAGAAAATCTCACCCTGGAAAATTCAATGTTTCAAGGACGTTTCCGAAACTATTAGTTTCGGAAACGTGTTTCGGAAATGTTTTGAGATGCCTTGAAACATCGAATTTTCCAGTGTGTTTAAAATAGATGGAGCTCCATCTAACTAGCTGGTGATCCCTGAACAATAGCGAGTTTGCAGGAGCCACTGGAGCCATTTGATGGCTTTTTGGCAGTGCGCAACCGGATGGCTCCACATAGTGTAAGTCGCCACCAATGGCTGTGTGGAGCCATCCGACACCATTTTTTGCGGGTGGAGCCATCCATTTGCACACTGCAAAACAGCCGTCAAATGACTCCAGTGGCTCCTACGCAAACTCTCTAATGTCGAGGCCTTAGATTGCCTTAGAGAGCCCGATTTTTAGATTTTGGGGTGCATTATGGAAAGCCGGAGCACCACGCTCATCTTGATGACCGGTTGTTGCCTTATCGGGAAGCGAGACTGATGTCACCCTGCGCACCGGTGATTGCCACTGATCACCCTTTAGGAAGGGCGGCATACGGACAGCGAGCGGAGTGGAAAACGAGGAGGACGTCGGGAGAATGTCAAATGGGCAGAAAATACACAACATCCTTTCAGTGTGCGGTGAGCCACGTGCAGTAGTGGGAGGAGTGAAATGAGTATAGTGCGGGCAAACGATGACAGGGAGGGCAGGGAGCAGCTAATTACAGAGGCGAACAGATATTAATGTTGGGGTGTTGTAAAATGTTGCTTCAACTCAGCGGCAGGCAAGCAGTGGGCGCAAAAAAGTAGCAACGATCCCGGGGGCGGATTCCAACAGCGGGACCATTGTGCATAGAACTTCAACTATGGAATAAGGAGTCCTGGCGTGACATTATAATACACAAGATGTGTAATAATTCGGGAGAGCACCAGTACGCAACCCAGGGGGCGGTAGGTAGGTATTGTGTTGGTTCGGTTCGGTTCGGTTTTTTCTCAAAAAGTCCGAACCCCGAACCCGGGGACGGGTTCGGTTCAGCAATTTTCTCGAACCTCAAACTGAACCTTGGGTTCGGTGCACGGAGGTTCAGTTCAGGTTCGAGCGAGGTTCAAACTCGAATGAACCTGAATTTTTTAGGCACCAAAATTGGCGGGTGAGCGGACAACAGTCATTGAAACAACTCAGTGCTGGCTACTGTACAAGTACTATACAGCCTCTTCATCTTCGAGCGCATCGAAGTAGCCTATCATGCACTTTGTGGCCTCCTCTACCGCCCCAATATGATTGTTCCGGTACGCACTTTTCAAGATCTGAAGCGCTTCAAACATCTCGGGCACCAGTCGGTTGCGGTGCGGTGTAGCGGCCAACGATCCGTTGGAAAACACTTGCTCACAGGCCATGGTAGAACCTTGAATAGTCAGGTAGTCCCGGGTGATGCGAGCGAGAGTCGGATATTGCGTGGAATGATACTGGAAAATAACAAAGGGAAATCAGGCTTGTCCCCGCCACATAAAATGATATGTACACCCCACCAGGCAACAATATCATGTACATCTTTGAGAGGAGCGTTGAAGGAAACCAAAGAAGTGGAGTGATGAATCATAATGGATGTATATTGCACCGGTACTGCACAATTTTGACTCTATATTGACCAATTATGACGGGCCAAGGTCAGAATATCTAACCGAAAGTTGGTCTGGGAGTACTGAATTGGCCCAGGCAGTTCCAGGCCCAGATACGCTCACCAAGAGCACGGGGAAACGGGGCAACACGGGGAGCAGCAAGAAATACTAGAAGTCAGACTCGTGCATAGCCACTGGCGACACATGGTCTTCCGGTTTAAGCGCTGCTTCAAGCGCCGAGGTAATCAAACTCCGCCCGGTGACAGCCACCTACCAATGATTTGAACGTCGGTTCGAACTCGTTCGCACAGGTTCGCACATGTTCAAGAAAAACACGAATCTGTGAACCCTAAACCGAACCCAGGGTTCGGTTCAGGTTCGCTGCAGGCCTCGAACCTGAATTCAGGTTAGGTTCGGGTTCAGTTCGGGTTCGGCACCGGTTCTGAACCTAACCGTGGCAACACTAGGTAGGTAGGTAGGCAGGTAGATTTACAAAATGATCCAGCAAGCGACGTGGGAAAGCACGAGAGTGTATTCATAACATATGCAAATTCAAGGGGTATGGCCCTACCAGGCGTCGCCTGGATATCCCGTTTGCATACCAGTCAACTTGTGCACCTCACATCAATTCTATGCCAGAGGAGATGAATATGCAAAAATCAAATCCCCGCACGCGAAGCGGATCGCGAAAGTTTTATTTTCGATTTTTTTATTAGAATTGGCCAAGGAGATGGGTCCATGGTATACCTGTTTTATACACCTGCGTGCGTGTTGACCCATAAGCAGAGCATGTCCCACACACGTCAAAGGTAAGGAATGAAGCCAAATGATGAATATGATGGTCCTTGGAAAATCCCGGTTTTCATGTACATCCATGTCTAGTGGTAGATTATTTTATGACTTCCATGATCGGATGAATGAATTGTATGTCATAGCTGCACCTCATTGGGCACTCCAAATACTCAAATCTCGGCGTAGAACCAACAATTGATAAAGCGGGTAGGGCCGACGAGCGGCAGTGCCCGGTAACGTTGGTTGGTTCACCCTCTACTTTACAATAACACTGTAACACCGGCAAGCGGCATGGCCCGTTACTCAGTTTTTGAAATGATGTAAGACTCAATCTATTAACTGAAACTAATGCAGCAATACGTACTAGTAGTGAATAAGCGAACGAAATACGGGTCCACTAGAGTATGTACAAATAAAGGAACGTCAGCAGCACACGATTCACAGAGCGGTGAGCCAACCCATTAATTGCCTCTTCATCCGCAATCCCTGTGGCCTCGGCCCTCACTGACTTGGGTCTGAAGGTATTAAATGCAGTGTCAGTGGAACTCTTGAGTGGAGTTGCAGGGAATGGTAGCGAGATTCGGGAATCATAGGAACCACGGTGGGCCATCGCTCTGGCGAAGAATCCTTAGCCTATCAACGAGAATGTGATACATATATCTGACAGATGCTTGTGAGACAGAAATATGTGAACCTAAGCAACAACTCATCTTTTTGTCCGACTTCACACCACCCATCTCTGACTTCTGGGCTGTGATTTTATAGGTTGCGAGTGCGACATCATCAGGACAAGTGAACCCTTGGTGAGTGTTGTGCGAAGTTTGTACTGCGGAATCGAATTCCCCTCAGCATCCCTATGCATAGTCTCGTTTGATGATCTTCACCTTATCATACGCGAAATACAATCCCCGACGGTCTGAGCGTTCTACTTTCGCCAATTTAACACTCTGTAACCGGGCCAGTTAATATGCACTCATCAGAATTCATCTGAGACCGTACCGGCGCTAGCAGGAACTTGAGAGGCACCTATGTCAATCTCTGCTCCACTGTCAGAGGCCTCTGTCAAGCTTGATGCCACCACTGAGTTGACCTTCATGATGACAACTCACGGCGCAGGAACGAAATGATATGGGAGACCAGTAGTAACTGCGAGCTTCATAGACATAGAACAGACACTGTTGTCAGATGGAGAGTAAGGACACCAGAGGCGATAGATTGAAATCAAGAGAGATCAAAGACTGCTCGAAGAGAGGATTCACAGAGGAGAAAAGCGGAGTTTGCAGAAGGTCACGGAGGTGGACATGGTAGAAGAGAAAAAAAACCTCCCCCGTTGTCCTTACAAGATGACTGAGCTGCCTAGTCCATCGGTGGCAAGCAGAACAGCCCATTTCCCGTAATATGCCCATAGGGCACGTGCTAATTCGGACCAGCGACCCGCGCTGGCATCCATCGGCACTGCCCATCTTCCCATCAGATTCCAACAGCGCCCAACAAAAAGGTTGAACTTAAAATCCAAACTAGTTCTGCAATCTGTTGCACTCCACCGACATCCAGTGGCATCTGGCGATTACCACTGGATTTTCCTGTCTCTCGATTCCCTCTCTCTTTTTTTTTTTGGCTGTGGTGTCACTAAATGCAACCTCCGCTCAGTGAACGGACACATTGAGGACTTTTATATTGAGTCAAACGTCCTAACTTTCCGGAAAATCCTCCCAAATTAAGAGCCTTAATATTTAGCGAAGCCAGCGGACCCCACTGGCTTTGGATATCTTTTCAAATGTACTGGGACTACAGAAACTGAAGGCTATCATAGCACTGTTACCCCAAGGTTTAGATGGCCTTCAGTGGTTATAATTTTGACCTGCTTAATTTCGGATACCTCAACATATTCAAAATTTGTCCAAGCCACCGGATTCTGCTGTAGTCCACTGGCTAACATTATGGAATTAATATTCAGGGCAGAGATCAAAACAAATTGTAGTATTTAAATAGGTCAAATGGAGGAGTCCAGCTGCCTCCGACGAGGGCCATCGGGGGCCAGTGGATGAGCTTAGGGGTCATGGGATCTGGTTTCTAACATGTGCAAAGCCAGCGGCATCTGCCGACATTCATTATCTAATCTTGGATCAGCCCTTGGCCACCGGCAGCCACCGATAGCCACCGGCAGCCACCAGTGACTCCGTTCCCTCCGGGCATATCACTCCTAAATGCGGTGGAATTGCAGAGAACATTCTAGAGGCAGAATAAGCAAGATTATGAAATTTGATTCGCGAATCGTCGCCGGCAACCTCGGCTTGTACAAGCCGAGAGTTGGCCGGCGCATTTTGGCGGAGATAAAAAGTGATTACGCTAAAACTGCTGACGAAAATGTGATGCACGGCCAATTTTTGAAAATCAGGCTCTCTAAGACCCAGTAACTTACGTTACCGGGAATCTGATGGCTGCATGCATCACAACTCGGATCACGCTCTCGGGCTTTGCCGCGCATGGATGTTTCTCATGTCCCTCATATATCACGAACATCCTGGGGTTCTCTTGTGCCAAATAATTACCAGGACTCCCAGGAGCTCCTAGCTCAATGATATCGGGTGGAATTTTGTGACCTGCGAGTTTCCGACATCCATCAAATTCATCATTTGAGTTGCACATGGGTTCATTCCATACCTTCGATGTGCTCCACTCATCATTCCACACGTGCGGGTGTATAAATGAGATATATTGTGGTCCCACCGATCACTGGGCAACTCTGCAGAACTCGAAAATAAACCTTTTTGCAATCCGCTCCCCGCACGGGAATTTGATTTTTACAACATCCGGAACGTGATATACGCAAGCTCTAGTACGATGACCCTCACCCCGCGCCTTACATGGGTCCTGAGCATATATGTGGTATTGTTTCCGTCTCCCCTCTGTTACCTGGCAATGTACATGTCTTCTCTGGGTGCGTTCACAGAGATGAAGCGAGGTTTAACGGAAGAAGCAAAGCTTGCGTCTGAGATAGGGGGTGGCGATACAGTTTTTTTTTTTCACTAATGGCTTAATTTTGCCCATATACAATAATTTTTCCTCAAAAGGTATTTTCACGTGACCGAACCGGGGTGTAGAACCCGGATATTATATAATATCCAGGCATAAAGGCCCGATAAGACCTGGGCGCTAAGCGAGCGCGCGCCGCCGCTGCCGTACGAGCGCCCAACGCGCCCGAGGCGCCCCGCCCAGAGTAATGATGTGTCGTGGGCATTGATGGTCATTTTGATGGATCGATCCCCGGAGTGCAGGCTAGTGCAGGCAAGGCGCAGATCGATGAAAGGTGGGGCGATGCATCACTACGCCTCGACAACTGTAGGTCTTGATCAATCACAACGGTTCTACCACCACAGCAACTATGATCAATCAAAACCCCATATACACCCGATCTAAGTTGCACACCAAAAGTGGGTGCGGGAAAAACCCGCACCGTGGCGGCACGAGGCCGCCGGCGCAAACTCAGCCATGGTTTTATAATACTCTTGGAGTGTTCCTAGAGGACCTAGATGCGAAAACAGTTGAAAAAAGTGGTGCAATACCTGTCTGTAAATCGGAACATTTTTGTCAGCTAAAAGTGAGTGTGAGAAAAGCGACTCGAGGTTGCTGCCGCAAACTCACCCATTTTATAACCCTCTTGGAATCTTCCTGGGCCTCAGGCAAAGTGGTGCTGGGTGAGAAAGAAGGCGAAACCCCGTGCGAGGTCAGGTATAGATCAATTTGCATGGGTGTCAGCAGTCCCGGCTCCCGATAAGGCAATAACCCGTCATCAAAATGAGCCCGGTACTCCGGCTTTCCATAGTTCATCGCATTTTGGCAGCTATGTTCGCGCAATCGCCATTTCTCCCTGTTAAAATGTGTCATATCGGCTTGCCCAAGCCGTTCCTCTTAGCCGAGTCGACAGTCATAATCTTGCTTTAAAGTTTAAAGCATTGCTTATTCTCATACAGTCTTTAACCGTGAAGCGAAATGATCAGACGTTATCGCAATTTCCAAGGCAACCATTGAGGAATTTTGATCAAGATTCTTCATAGAGTGACAGTACTGGATGTACGCTACCTGTCAACAAAAGGTTTCACCTTATTACCTGCCATTCTCTTGGAGAACGGCCGGATTCTTTCTCGGACACTCCTTAGTTGAAAATCACGTGGAAACGAAATGCACGCTGTTCTCGCACGGTAGTTGATCTTTGACTTCCGGGATGTTTATATTCGGGATCCTCGACCTCGAAAACCCCCAGGCATCCTACCTGGCGAGTATTTTCTACTTAAGGACCGAGCACAGAGCAGAATATTTAAAAGATCTGCCAAATAATAGCTGATGCAAGGAAACTGCATTCTACAGGGTCCAAGAAAAACCTTTGGACAGTTCCTCCTGTAAAAATGAAGTAGGTGTCCATGCGTATCACACGCAAAAGAATTGGGCCCATGGGAACCTCCGGAGGCGCGGGATAGTCATTGTTTCGCTTCTCGGTAGATTTCACTTCACGGTTAAGGACTGTACCGATGTTCTCCGACATTCTGCTCCGCTTGCCAACAATCAGTGTCGACGTGGCAGCTCTCTGTTCTCTTCCACCATATCGACCTCCAAGAGGTGCACCCGATTCAGATCACGAACCGGTTCTCACGAGGGCCAGATAAAGAAATTGTTTGGCAAAGCTTGATGAAAAACGCGTCACCGCAATGTGACCGCATCGACTGTGGGACCAAATGATAATTGATGGCCGGCCGCGGGTATAGCCGAAATTCATGTTCAAGTTCGAACCACCCTTGAATCTCTTTATCATATAGATGGTTCCACTGATTCACTGTTTTCAACTAATGCAGAACTATTTTATGCAAATGGAAGCGGCCCGGAATGGTGGCCGTTGGACGGCCCCAACCAAGGTTCAACGGTCCACCAGCTTCGTTCGACCTTCCGGCAAGATATTTTCGGATGCACAAGCTGGTTCTTGATGTCTACTCATCCTACGTGTCGTGGCCACTTTTCAGCCATACAGAACTTAGGCTCCGCCCGTGATTTTCATTTGTAAGAAACGGACTGAGACACTCCAATTAAATAAGAGCAGGCAGTATATCCGTAGAGTTAGCTCTCCATCCGTTCAACGCAGCATTAAAATCGACCATGCTCGTCGCAGCTGATGGACTGGTGGTGGCTGAGATGTCATCAACAAGGATGACATCGTACCCCTTGTAATACGAACTATGTCGACGTCAGTATCTTCTTTCCATGGGATCACTGTATGCTCACTCCAAAAGTGTTCCCCAGACGCATTGATCTAGGTTCAAATTCGGCATGCTGTGAGTAGGTCATGGAAATCGTCGCTCACCAATATTGACACCTCCGAAAAATAGTGTCGTGATCATGTTATCCTCAAGGAATGTTTGCATGGGTGTCGAGGTCCCCCACATTCCCGATAATCGGTCTATGTTTAATTGAACATGTGTGGTGACGCCGAGAATTGGTAGACTCACTTTTGTTGAAATAGAAGTCAGTGCCATTGGCAACTCCCCCTACTTGTTCTTCGAACAGGTCCCCGAAAGGCTGCGCGTTCCAACTGCCCCGCATAAGCTTTCGGCCAACACTGATATTTCCTTGGATGGTTCCCATATCAGAACCGAAAGAGGTGGCGGAGGTACCGTCGTCGGAGAAGCCTCTCTGTCATCGATGGCGGAGTTATAGACAGGGGTCTGTCCTTGGCAAAGTTGTACTCACGAAGAAAGCAGGTGGCATACTCATCACTTGCACGCATGTGAGTAAGCTCAATTCCAAAACGACTCCACTTACGGTCAAATTCAGTGAGCCCCCAGTTAGTCCAGAACACCTTCATGCCGTTCGCGCGAAAGGCATGGATCATGTCAATGGTAGTGGCTAAGGACACTTCATATAAATGTCGTTCCAGGAATTTTTCATAAGAAACACTGACGAACAAGGGCTCTTCCAGAAGGGTCCCCGCCAAGATCAGGATGCTATTATAGTAACAGTTGTTTGTTTCGTCGGACACGGAAGATTCGGTCAACCACGAACCAGGAAGAAATTCTGCATGTCAATAATGACGAGTGCACTGGAGGCGGGTTGGATCGTGACATGACGAGTACTGTTACGATGCGGCAGAGAAAGTGTGATCGCATTTGTCCCATTTCCACGAGTAAGCTAGTTGAATGGATGAGATGTTAAATCTATCGAAGCGAATGGGTTGCTCACATCCCAACCGTCAACCGTCTTCGTCCAAAAATTGAACACATTTCCGAAGGTATTGTTGTTGGGGTTCACAAGCTGAGCGTTCACACTGCACACCGTTGCCAGAATGGCGAAATAACTGAAGTGATGCATTGGAGGTAGTGATGGAGAAAGGAAGGATGGACGCGCGTTTTCAGAACAATATGCTTAGATATATATACGGGTAGCGGGCTCGGACAAGGCGCTGACGTGGGCGGCAGCGCGGCGCGTCCCGCTGCGACAGCGGGTATAACAACTTGTCAGTAAAGATGTCGATGTTCAGATGGCACCTCCGAGTCGGGGGGTAGGTAGGTAGGTAGGTAGGTAGTATTACGCGGCCGGTCCCGCTTAGGAACGCCGGAAAAGATCTTAGGGCCTAAGATCTTTTCCGGGCTCGGACAAGGCGCTGACGTGGGCGGCAGCGCGGCGCGTCCCACTGCGACAGCGGGTATGACAACTTGTCAGCAAAGATGTCGATGTTCAGATGGCACCTCCGAGTCGGGGGGTAGGTAGGTAGGTAGGTAGGTAGTATTACGCGGCCGGTCCCGCTTAGGAACGCCGGAAAAGATCTCAGGGCCTAGGCCTGATCGGGTGCGCGGCTTCGTGGGAGCTGTCCCGCTGAAATGAAGCGTACGCCTTGGCAGAGCGGGACCGTGGGATCAAAGCGGAGCTGATGGAGTGTTCGGTTGGCCCCCATTTTTGAGACCATCACGCCATTTTTACTTCATTTTTCTGCCTACGTACCCGTTTTCGTTCCCTCTCGCTCTCGCTCTCCCTTTATATATTCTGGTGGGTGAATCAGGATCGATAGAATGTACAATCACTACTTAGGGTGGGCAGTTCGGATCAATCCGGAGCGCAACATTGTTGATCGCATCACTCGCTCGCGGCTGAACGCTGCTGCGTCCCGCAGCATTGAGGCCCTCCTCAGTGCATTTCGAACTACACACGCCCTGTTGCAACCAACCGCTCCGCCACTAGACCTCCCGACAGCGAGCCCAAGGCCTCCTCTCCCATTCACGGTTACTAGTACTGTCAGTTGTGAGCGGCATCGTAGATGCCGATTGTTCAAGTTTTTGATGAACACAGTATCTTTGAATGTCAACATCACGGCTCTGGTGTCATATGTGGGGCCCGATACCAATGGCGGTGGGGCAAATAAAACAAATAAAGATAATAAATCGCAATAAAAGTTGCCGAAAGTTGCCGCTCATCAGCTTGCCTCAGCATGGTTTTCGCGACATTACCACATCCCTTCTAGCATATTTAAAAGGTCTTCCCATTCCCTTCAAAAAATGAGACTTGTGGAACGATTTATTTCAAATTTTCTAGCCACTCAGAACTGGAGAGCATTAGAGAGCTTGCGCAAAAGCGGCACCAGCCGCATGCGGCTCTTCAGCATTGCGCAAAATTATCGGGTTTTTCCTGGGTTTTCTGCATTACTTCGTGAGTTCATTAGACTCTCAGGTCTCTGTGACACTGTATTGCGTTCATCCAAACTACTATCTGGTCGGTGCGCGAGCTGGGGAAGCAGTTTGTCTAGCCATCACTCCGGCTCCACTCAGATTTCGCACACTTTTCGCGTCCTGCACAGAGCAGTTGCGGCAGTAATGTAATTTTTTCACTCAACAGGACTTGCCTCTCAACCCAACTACCTCTCCACTGACTTGGTTTCTCAGTAACCTCAGGTCTGATTTCTGCATGCGGCTTCGCGCAATGCCAAAAAGCCGCATGCGGCTTGTGCGGCTTTTGCGCAAGCTCTCTATTGAGTCCGCTGGGATCAATTCTACAGAGACGTCTCCAGAGACAAAATTGATAAAACACGTAGACTTGATGGTAGATGAATATACAAAAATGATTAAAAAGCAGAAAGGGAGACAAACGGGAGACAGTGATGGGAGACGAAATCCGGGCCGCCGACAAACAAGCGCATACATATTATCTGAGCCGGTTCGCCTTTCTTGGGTTCACCAGAGACGTGTCGCGCTGCCTATACCTTCCACCTGCCATTTGACGCGTTCCGATGAGCCTATACAACATATCTGCTGCCTTCCTTCGCTTCCCACAGCTTAACACTCTCTCACCTTTCATGGATAACTCAGTTTCTTCAGATGGCATGCTTGGCAAGCCGCAAGACAAACCGTCGCATTCCAGCAGGTGAACAACCACAAGCCGCCGCCTGTACTCCCTAAGGCATTTCTCCAGACAATAGCTGGCGCTCTTATGGTCAGGACACCCGCTTGGTTCAAACTTGCTGCGCTGTTTTCAAGGAGGTTTTTTGGGATCTCCCAGATGTCTTTCCACGGGACGACGAAATTATCCTGTACAACAACGCGGCGCTAACCCACGGCACATGTGAGAAACCCTTCATGCTAGTGACTCAAACTGACGACATTTCAAAGCCTTCCGTCGCATCTACCCGCCCGTTCGGGTTTGCAGCGATCCGAAGTGCACAAACCATGGAGACACCGGCAATATCATGACTCTGACAGACCCATAACATGTCCCAAGCGAGCACGGTGGCGGGTTGGGGGCGGCAACAGGGTAGCACTTCAGCCAAAATTGCACGACCCATCCGATTTGAGATCGTGAAGCGCCAATGAAGATTGTGTTGAGATTCACGCTATCAGCAGGTCATCTTATCTTATCATTTTGCTTATGTTTGCCTTCGACCCATACTTAGCTATCGCAGTAAACAAACATGTCTCAGTTCTGTCCGAGCAGTACTGAGACGTGAGTCCATTCGTTCTACCTACATAATTCTACTCACAATAGTTTAGTCACTCTTGATTTAGGTATACAATAAAAGAGTTCTGTCCGAGCAGTACTGAGACTCACTCTTGATTTAGTTCCGATCTTCCGTGTGAACGCCACAGATCTTCACAGATTGCCTAGTCACTGCAACTCTCCTTAAAGTCTCCAGCATTGTATTCATTTCGCTTAAAGGTGGCCTCCTGGAAAAAATATTTCTTGCAACATGGGCAAACATTAATGCGTGAATATATTTGAGCGTTTTGAACCAACTTTGAACTAAGTATGCCATTCTGGGTAGCAAGTAGTAGTGGCCCCGAAATGGAATTGAACCGGTCTGACCGTGCTTGGATTTATCATCATGAACCAGGGCATTTGACGATGGACGGAGAAAGGAAGGAACAGGCGGCGGGAACCTCCGGACATTGATCGGCGGTCTCGCGTTTTGTCTCTGGAGAATTTGATCGGCCGAACTTCCATCATTTGTCTACAGAGACGTCTCCAGAGACGTATCTCCCAGCGGACTCAACCTCCTGCAGAATTGGTATCGGTCGGGAGGTCTCAGAGGAAACAATAAAATAACAGAAGTTTTCCGATACCACTCCGCTGGTTCCCGGCGGAGTTTGACCTCGGATCACATGGCATATTTGCGCGTGTGCATCAGTCGTCCTGGAGTTGCTCCCCACACCGTTCGTTGGTGCCAAATTCTGTACAGTCTTCTGGAAGTGGTGCTACAGCCCATTTCTGCGCCTTTGGCCGGTTCATAATAATAAAAATCGGCCTGCCGGTAATAAATGTTCGGTATCTCTTTAGAACTGTACTTAGGCTGTGATTTGTCCCAAATTCTCCCAGTGGATCTATGTTCAATATTTGATGTGGGCCAATTGTGGTGAGGACCGACGTCCCGGTTATTGATCACTGAGCGGAACATGTTTTTAAGCGTCACTAAATGCTCCAATTCAAAATTTCCACGGAAGATGTAAGCTGATTCGTTGCCGAACCGCATTTTCAACCTAGTATAAATTGACATCCCTGAGGCTTTGGTGGAGCGTAATAAAATGAAGTGGGGGCTGAGGGTGGTCAAGAGAATAGCTCTCATTCATTGGAACCTGTTTGAGATTTTTCATAGACCCAAATCCATTGGAACAAATAAAAGAGTTGGGTGAGTGGGGCCCATGATGGCCGGGCCGAGTCACGTGCATTTCAAACTCTGCTATCCGATACTGGTATCGGACACTGCCATCAGTATCGAGCCATACGTGTGGAACAGATTTTTTTGTTCAAAAATATTCAAAAAGTTCCTAACCAGATACTAGGAGTGTCATATCCATTAGTGGGGATTGATTACTGTACCAATTTGTATGGGTGAACCAGTTTTGGAGCGTGACTGATTTGGTAGGGCTGAAACGAGAAACGGTCGGACCGTTACGCGCTACCGTTGAAACGAAAATGTTTTTTGAACTGCTTCTGATCAGAATTTCGGTCAGCCGAGGGGCCTCTGGAACGAGAATCGTGAAGGAATGCGAGGGTACAAGAGAGAACAGACTTCAAAACATCTCAGCCACGCTCTTGGAATATTTCAGTATCTTTACGGCCACCAACGGAAAAAATACCACCACCCTTAACTTAAGGTCCTAATATGCCCTTAATATTAAGCCGAAATTAAGGCCTAAGGCCTTAACAAAAAAAATCACCCTTATTGACCCCTTAAGGGACAACACTGTGAACGGCAGCCGCACGTCCCGACCTCCCACGCCTCGATTCCCAGCTCCTAAATAAGTTGTTCCTCTTGTTGTTGCAAGCCGCACAATCTTGATGACATTCAGACCCTAATTCCGATCTAGCGCCTCTTTATGGCACATATAGTATGCAAAAAATGTTTGCTGACATCCCCCAACTGGAATCAAGGTTTTCTGATACAACTCAGCCCGGGCACAACAAAGGTTGACATCTTTTGGTGACGGCTTGCATTTCTTTTGGGTTGCAACCTGAGGTTTTATCGCAGTTCGCACCGTTGTTCCCGTTGCTGAGTCCCCGGCGAAGGCCGTTATGCTAGCCTTCAAATTCGGGCGCCGTCGAAAGTATTTTTGTGCCCCGTATATCCCGATGGGACCTGGGACTACTCGATAAGAGATGATTGTTGTGAACAATCATCGAAGACCATGCAAGATCACGCGCGCCGACATTGCGCGCGCGGGGCGAGAGGCTGTGGGCCCGCGACTCACGCCGCCTCGGGCCGAGGCGGCGTAACTGATCAAATGTTCAATCTGCATATCTTAGTTCCCCTTCGATCGGGGGGACAATGCGGAGTCTCGCCAATGCGCATACTTGCCCTGTCCACCCGTTCTGACAAGGCCCAATCTTACGTTCAGCTGTCAGGCACTCTAGTATTCATCGATATAAATCTATACCAGGTCTGATAGTCGATACAAATCGGTATACAATGACAGGCGGTCTCTTGGCCGAGGCCTGACTGCAGTATTAAAGAAGATGCCTTCACCAATTGTGTTTAACGCAAAGCCCCGCAGCAAGATGCGCACTGGTTTCGTGTTCTTAGGATTCACCTTCCTTGCCTCCGCAGTCGGCGTCCTGGGCGCTTCAAAGTGTTTCTCGTTTGGAACTGCAGAAGTTGGCCATTCGATCACTGTCCATTACCATATTTTGTAGCACTGCAAACCCGACAGATTCGGAGTGTGCCCAGGGGAATCTGCAGCCTTGCTTCAATAACTGCAGTGAGTGTGGCTGATTTCCTTTCCCCGCAGCCTAAACTAATACTTCTGCAGTGAGGCTTTGAATCCAGCGTACAACGCCGCCAAGGGAAAGCGGAGAATGCATGATTTGATTCCAATTGGTGTGCTCGCAGGTGCAGGTAGTAAAATCGTCAGATACCAGATAAAAATAAGAGAGTGAATGTAACAATTGTGGTGAGCTATTCCAAAGCTATGCACACCCGCGGGATGGTCCGGGACTTTAGCGGGCGCGCGGAGTGTGAGATGGGGAAACAAAGCGGGGGTTTCTTGATCATCTCGCGATGATGAAGACGGTGAGACACCGAGCCAAAGATCTCGGAGGGCCTTGACTCTTGACGTTGCTGAGATGCAGAAAGAGAAGAAATAACCGCAGAACGAAGAGAACTAGGTTCGGTGAATTAAACAGAGAGGATCGTCGCAGCGCGAATTGGAACTTTACTGCGGTTGGGCGCGTTGAGCCCGAACTTCCACAGACAGAAACAGAAAAAAAAGTGAATTCAGGAGACGGGGATACCTGGGGACGAGGCTGACTCAATGTCGGAGAATAGATACATGTATCCGAACCGAAACCGGGAAAGGCGCAGCTCCCACACCACGTGCCCTTTGAAGTAGGAAGCGCCTCCCGCGCTTCACTCGGGTGGCTTCGTCGCCGCGATGGTTGATGATAGATGGCTGGAACGGAAGTCTCGAAGATGAAGGGATAAATGTGAGCCACAGATAGTACCTGTTGTGTTGAATCGCGGGAGCGAGGATCATACAGGGCGGCGATGCCAGAACAACGCGATATCATAGGTGAAGATGCAGATGGGGATGAAACGCCGCCGTGTGGTCTGAAAGTGGACGAGACAAATAGATAGACAGAGCAGAAACCCAGCGATCACATGAGAGGATATTTGTGCGGACTGGATGCTTGTCAGCAGACAGATATCCGGAACTGGGCTGTGTAACTTGTGTTCCTTGATATCAGAGGCCCGGCTACGGCATGACTAGAAGCACGCACAGAGCGAGCGAGCGAAGGTTGCCGGAATTCAGTATGGTCCTCAGGCGAAGAGAGCCGCAAGAGAGCCGATCCGCGCGCGAACGGTGGCCTGTTGCTCTGCTGGGAACCAGAAGTCTGTTTAGCTCGGAAGATTTGGAGGAGAGTTCGACACAGAAGGTAGAACGAGGGAGCCAAGATCCAGCATCGGGCGGGGTCGGAGGCTGCAGAAAGGAATGGGATGGCAGCGATTGCGCGGCTGCGTATTAGAGGGCGAGGCACCTTCGACAGGACCGCGCCCCTTCAATCCAAAGCTCCGTCACGGTCAAGCCCCAGCCCGGGGTCGGGGTCGTCGTCGTCGAGACTCAGAGGTCTGCAAGGAAGACGGCGTCAGCGCTCGCGCGCGCCGCGTCCAAAGAGCCCAGGGCCATCGTCCCCCCACACCCCTCCAGCACGGCGTCTCTATCGGCGCCATCGAGGGCTGCAGAGAGGAAATATCCACGGCATCGTCGAGGGCGGGGTCGAGCTTGAGCTCCCGTCCTCAAGATCCAGCGCCGCGCCGTGCGCCGGCAGGAGCGAGGGCCGGCGCCAGCGCTCCTCCCCGTCGCCTCCTTTGCATCGCGCTCTTCGCATCCGAGGAGCCCGCACCCCGCCGGCTCCGCGATCCCTCGCCCACGGCCTCGGCTCTATCCGGGTCCGTCCAAGCGATCTCGTACTGTACTCGAGGTCGACGCTGAGGGCTGGAGCTGGCGCTCGGCTTGTGTGCAAAGGTGGATGCAATGATCAGCGCACCTCAATGCCATGGGAAGGATCTTCGAATACGAGGGTATCGCGTCTTGATCTCTCGATCCAGCAGCGAGGGTGAGCTCTGTGGGAAGGAAAGCCGGCGTCAGCGCGGCGCACCGGCGAGGTCGAGGTGCTGCAGGAAGGAAACGGCCTCTGCGCCGGCGTGCAGATCTCGACGGGGATAAGGCACCTCCACGTCCTCGATACCAGATCCGAGCTCCAGCACCGCATCGTGATCGGCCTCAGCGCGGTCGAGGTCGAAGACTGCAGAACGAGGATATCACGCGTCCGTGTTTTTGGGAGAAGGAGCTATCGAGGGCTGCAGTAAGGAAACGCGGCGTCAGCGCCGCTTCTAGTTATAGACGCGGAGGATAACGCACCGTACTTTGACGTCGAAGCTGAGGGCACAGAAAGCGGGGTCAGCGCTACAGCCGTGTATGGAAGGAGCGACGCACCTCGATGCCACGATCATCGATGTAAGGATCTCGCGCCCGTGGTCCACTCCTCGATCTCTGCGCCGTATCCGTGTCCAAGTATACCGTGCCCGTCGTCCCACCCGGCTCTATCGGGTACATCCAAGCGATCTCATACTGTGCTCGACGTCGAAGCTGAGGGCTAGGCTGCAAGAGCGGGGGTCAGCGCTGCAGGCGGGGGTGAAAGAAGTAACAGACCTGGAGGCCATGGCCAGGATCTCGCACCAAGGATGACGCGCCTATAGTCCCCGCGTTGATTTCGCGATCCATCCAGCAGCGGGGTTGAGCTCTGCAGCAAGGAAAGGCGGCGTCAGCGCGCGCGTGTCGATGTCGATGGGAGGGGAACGCACCTTCGATCCTAGGAGGTCAGCGTCGGGATATCGCGCAGTCGGTGAGATCAGCACCGGCAGGTAGATCTGGACGGGGAAGGGATACACCGTCTTCTCATCCAGGAGATCGCCTCATCGCAGGAATATTGTGTAAGGTGAAGGGAGGGCGCGGGTGACAGGCTTGCGGAACGGGAATACGGAACTGGGGAAGGGCGAATAGCAGTATGTACAAACCCAGGAACCGGAGCCCAACCTACTGCGTCCATCCGCTTCGAGCAGTCTGAGCAGCCATATGTCCAACCGCCGAACAGCCAGCTGCAGACGCGCATGTGGACGAAAACGTTTTCATTGGCGCGTAGGTGTAGTTATCGCAGCAGCGATCTTCGTGTGCGTGTCTTCCTGCGGCCATCGGCGAGTAATGTAGTACTGGTACGCACAGAAAACGAGAGCAAGGAGGCAGGTTGATGGGATCACCAGATTTCCCCTTTGGGCGACTCACCTTTCTTTTTTTCGTTCCACTATGTAGGATCCAATTCGATTCAACCTCAACCATTCTGTACCGCGCTCTCTGTCTACTCAAGTCGCGCCAACACCGCTCCATGCACGCTTCCTGCTCGCTCTCGACCCAGGTTGCGCTAGGCTCTGAGTCTTGAGACTTATGTTCTCTCAGATTCAGTTCTTTCTGCCGCTATCTACTTCAATACAGCACGGACGCTGCTGGGCTGGAAGGACGTCCTCTCTATATATGACCCTGGAGTACGGATCGCCTAGCCAAGCTAGCTTCGAGGACGAGACGACGGTATACTCAAACCACCTCTACCCTCAATTCAATCACACCTCACGCAGTTCTCAAACACAATGGAGAGGTCCGGTAGTAGATGGTCTGCACTCAATACGAGTACGTTTTTCGTTGAGATTCAGTGGGATGCCCGTTCGATTCGGGACTGGGCCATGGTTTCCTGATCCATGAAAGCTTTTTGATTTCATATGAACATAAGCATCCCGGCATTAATTTCAGGTACTCACGTCGACGACAAACTCCATCATGCCTCGATCGGCCTGCCCAAATCCCCAGCCTCAATTAATTCTAGTGCTCCGTCAATCTATTCGTTTATATAATTTACGCCCTCAGAATCAGCCACGTCGCTGGTACGTACATATATATATGTACCCTCAATTCGAGCACCCCATGCAGTCCAATGAACCCTTGGAGAAGGCCCGGTAGCGGATGGTCCGCACCCACTACGAGTAACGTGTGGGTACCTTCATTCAGTAGGATGCCCGTTCGATTCGGGACCGGGCCATAGATTGGTCGCCTTAGCCTTTTTTATTTGTTTCTCACCATCCCATCCTCCCACCATCGAAAATCAGGCCGCTGAGATCCCCAGCCTCAATTGCAGCACTCCGGAGAGACGAAGCTATAAGTAAACGACATCCCTGGTACGTAGGGCCAATTCGAGCACACCTCACGCAGTCCACTAAACCCTTGGAGAAGGCCCGGTAGCGGATGGTCCGCAGTGCAGTGGTGGTCAATCCTTGTGCAGTGGGATGCCCGTTCGATTCGGGACCAGGCCACAGTCTTGTTCGCAGGCTTTTTATGTATTTCCCCTATCCCGCATCGAGCAATATCTCTGGTCTCAATTCAAGCACACGTCACTCAGTTCTCAAATACTGTTTGAAAGGCCCGATAGCGGATGGTCCGCGCCTACGACGAGTCCCAAGGTTAGCTGGATGTTTGTGGGCTCACCGTTCGATTCGGGGCTGTGCCATTTGGGGCTTCACGGTTCTTTTTTAGCTCGTTTCTCTTCATTGTAAATTCACACTGACTCCTATCGCACCTCACGGAGTCGTCGAGTACGTATCAGAAGGCCAGGTAGCGGATGGTCCGCACCCACTGTCAATGCAACAGTCTCTTTGCTCCTCGTTACCGGTGGGCTCCCCGTTCGATTCGGGACTGGGCCATGGGCTGTATGTCATTCTTTCTTTTATATTCCTCCCTCCCTCGCTGAATTGCACATTCTTCATTCCAGGCACGGTGTGCGTATCTTCGCAGAATTACTCGGACTGTTTAAACTCTCAGCCTCGGCCCCGGCCTTCGATTTCCTTGTTTGATTAGTCCGTCGGAAGTTCCAGAACCAACCACGTCACTCGATATGCGTCCTCAAAACGCTCGCCCCTCACCCAGTGCTCAAATACCTTTTAGAAGACCCGGTAGAGGATGGTCCGCGCCCACAACGAGTTCCGAGAATCAACTGATGGTAGTGCGATCCCCGTTCGATTCGGGACTAGGTCGTCCGACCAAGTTCGTGTTTTCTTCCTTTTGTCTCTCATTTTCCCAGTATTAATCTTGCATCAAGATTCAAGTGTAAGCATCCCACATGCCTCTCACCATCTCTCACTCTACTCGCCCTTGACATCGGGAATGCACAGGTCTCGTTCTGAACAGCACCTCGCGCAGAATACTTACAACACCTCTCCCACTCGCCAAATACAGTCAAGAAGGCCTGGTAGCGGATGGTCCGCACCCACTACGAGTAAGCGATTAGAAAATCCATTCGGTGGGAACCCCGTTCGATTCGGGACTAGGCCATTGGACCTCCGTCTTGGCTTTTTGTTCTTCGCTATGTATCGCGCTTTCAGCTAACAATGCCCCAGCCCTTCCGGACCTCCACGTCTCCTGCTCGCAATCTGACTATCATCCTACTCCGGCACTCTATATACTATCCAAACGCTGATGCACCCTGTTCACTTTCACTTTCACCCCCGACTCCGACTCAGATGTGGTAAGGACCCCTACATCCGCCCGAAACACTACCCCGCACCTCACGCAGTGCCCAATAACAGTTCATAAGGCCTGGTAGCGGATGATCCGCACCCACTACGAGTAAATCATCGGAGAGCTCCATTCAGTGGGAACCCCGTCGATTCGGGACTAGGCCATAGGATCTGTTCAGCTCGGTCTTTTGTTTTGTGCTTCATTCTTTCTCGCGCTCTCAGCTAACAATGCCCCAACCCTTCCGGACCGCGTCCTCCTGCCCGCAGTCTGCCTATTATCCTGCTCCGGCACTCTAAATATTATCCAAGCACCGACGGTCCTTTTCACCCCACGACTCCGACTCGGATGTGGTGAGCACCCCTACATTCGCCCGAAATACTATCGCACCACACGCAGTACCCAAGAACCGTCCATAAGGCTTGGTAGCGGATGGTCCGCACCCACTACGAGTAAGTAGGGCGCAAATCCATTCAGTGGGAACCCCGTTGGATTCGGCACTAGGCTATTACGCGAGTTTCTGTCTATTTTATTTTCTCTTTCCTCCCAAATGTCCCGGCATCGATTTGAGGTACCTCTACAGTACGTCTTTCTACAATGATCGGGATGCTGAAATCTCCAGCCAAATTCTTCAATCGAGTCCTCACTTTGTCCTCCAGAGATCATCGACCCAGGTCAATCCCCGATTCGCTCGTACCTCACGCAGTTCTCAAATACCTTGGAGAAGGCGTGGTGGCGGATGGTAGGTTATGTCGATTAGAATCTAGTGGGATCCCCGTTCGATTCGGGACTGGGCCATGGCACCTCTTCGTGGAGCATTTTTCATTTTCTCCACCAACTAGTCAGGAATTGAGCAATCTCGATTCCAGGCGCAATGTACGTGTCCTCCGAAACTTCCTTGAACTGCTCAAATCATCAGCGTCAATCACAATCATGCTGCTTCACTGTCCCCAATCAATTTAGTCCCTTCAGAGACCTATGTTCGCATATGTAGGTAGTGTTTCTCCTCGAGAACGAATGATTATAAGTTACAACACTTCGGCGTTGGCTCGGCTCTCCGCTCGATTCCCGCATTCCACCGCTTGTACATCCTGTTCCGCCGACAGCCAACGGCTCCGACATCAGAGATTCCCCTGGGTTTCAATACCCCTTGTAAACTACAAAGTACGCATTCCTCTGCCTCTCCTCCTGGCGCCTACGTTCCCGCTCCCGCTCCCGCTCCTGCTCCCGCTCCCTCTGCCTGCTGCCGCGCCTTGTGCGCCTGGTAGCACCGCTCGCAGATGCTGCCGTTGCCCACCGAGTTGCGGCCAAAGCGTTGGCCGCACTTGGCGCAGCTGCCGCGATGAGCGTCGGGAGTGAAAAGGCCCATGATGCCGGGGAAAGCTGGGTCATGCGAGGGTGAGCCTAGAGCAGACAGCTCGCCGAGTGCTGTGGAAAGAATCACCTTTTGGGCAGCTGGGGGGTGTGCAATTGGTTTGAGATAGACTCTACTAGGTGTTAGTGTTGAGACTGGCAGGGGTGAGTGAGTGTCTGGGGCGGCGTACTGAGCTGATGTCGATACAATGCCAGATATGTGATGTGGACAGAAAAGGAATGCAGGGTGGCTGGTCTTATACTCGTGAGGTGCATCACATTTTAATCAACTGTTTTCACGTAATCGCCATTTCTCATGTGTCGGCTTGCCCAAGCCGTTCCGTTTTGCCGAGTCGACGGTCATAATCTGTCATAATCTTGCTTTAAAGCATTGCTTATTCTCACACTAAGGTTCTCCGACATTAGCCTGTTTGCGCTGCAGCCATCAACGCCATCGGATGGCTGATTTGCAGTGCGCTGACGTATGGCTCCACCCGCCAAAAATCCCCGTGGATGGCTGTTGGAGCCACTGGAAGCTATTTTTAGCTTGTGGAGCCACTCGCCCGTGCACTGCAAATCAGCCACTGGCTGGCGCGGATGGCTGCAGCGCAAACTCTCTATTCTGCTCTGCTTGCCAACGATCAGTGTCAATGTGGCAGCTCTCTGTTTGGTTTTCCGACCATTCCACTGGGTGTTTCACGAGAAAGAACACGGAAAAAGAAATCGAAAAAGGAAAGTCCGGAAAGCTCCGAATACCATTTGAGCAAGGCTGTGGCAAATACAAGGCAACTATTTGTAAGTGAAATGAGTGTTTAATTCCTTTCAATACCTATGCATTCTCCAAGTTCAAACGGAACACTGCAAATCATTATAGGGTTCAAAAGTGATTGCTTTTGAAACACAAGATTCGCTCCGGCACAGAGCGCGGTTTAAACTCAACTTATCTTCTCAGCATGAACGCAAAGTGTGCTTACTTCCAGGATTTCATAACATGTGGATTGATTTCCACAGCAGATAAAGCAAACAGCGGAAAGCAAATGTGGTAATAAAAAAGTCAACGGCGGGCGTGAACAAAGGAACTGTGAATACATCTGTGAGAAAATGAGCTCCTTTGATCCAGCTCAGGGGGAAGCTGTTGAGCACGACTGTTCGCGTCCAATGGACATATCGGGTATCTCGCAGTCCGGAGCTTGCACACGCTGTGAACTGTGAGAATATATATTCCCGATCGGGTAATATGTAGATTATGCCGCTGGAGACGCGTCGCTGTCTACGATCCGGCACAAATCACGCAGTTGCCTCGAGGCTGTGTTGATAGGGAATTCCGTGCCGCGTGAGAATGAGGAGCTCGAATCAGTACATTGAACTGCAAAGCTGTGTATCTTGGCGCACAATTTTCCTGCGCAGGTATAGCATATGGATGAAAGTGGGCGGTGGAGAGGAAGTTGAGAGTAAAGCCGATGGAGGTAAGTCGCAAGGGGATAAAACCAAAGAGATCCAAACGAAAGCCATAGATTTCGTTAAGAGAACGAATAATGAATGTTGCTTTCGGTATTTGTCGCCGTCTGACCCCTGGTGTAATTACTCTGCATTGTCCCGGCTGACATTCAGAGTTGTCCGGGTCATGGACCGTTCCCGCAAGAGTGGAGAAATGAACTGAGTGGAAATCAGTGAGTGGCCGAGATTAATTTTCTGTCCACTTATTGTAGTGGTAAAACCATTTGACGGAGATCTAAAACTATTTGATTTCAATCTGAGCTCCGCGAGAACTCAGAAAGCTATTGAAATGAGCGCCCGACATTAAATCACGGCCAAACGAAAAAATGCCCCGCATCTAATAGCAGTCAGCACGGCAACTCACTTTGGTGACGGAATCAAATGTCTTGAGCGACCCGACGACATAAATATTTTTATGGATCAATTTGCTGCCCGGACGCATCAAAGTCGCGTTCTCAAGCAACGAAGAGAACACAGCCGATAGTTTTGATGGGAGGTCACATCAGCCACCTGACCGTAACGAGTTATCTACCCTGCATAGGTATCTGCCATTGGGCTTGATCAGCCTTCCCATGGTACAATTCACAAATCTGAGCAGGCAGAATCAATCCATATTCTTGTATACTTGTGCTCAGATATTCGATGGCTTTGGGAGGTTTGTTTTAAGTACTTGATGAACACAGTATCTTTGAATTTCAACATCACCGCTGACCATTAGCGAGGATCGATTTACAGCCAGTAACAGTACCGAGGGCGCGGCCAAGAAATTTTCATTTTTGGCTGTTTTGATCCCCGCCAAAGAATTGCACGGCGCGCCCTCAGTTCTGCACCGATTCACATAAGACATAGCTAGATCTCACAGGCTAATCCAAGCGCAGTTAGTGATAGAGACCAAGTTGCAAAAATATCTCAGTCTCAACTCTGGTACTTTGGATGTTCCGGCTCGAGAATCTCATATAGCACACCCAGATGGGGTCCAATCGAGCTGATCTTTTAGGAGGGTGTACTTATGGGTCTTATTGAACTTTTCATAGAACTTGAGCTCCCTGCTTATTCTCACCGAGTCCCCCGTCCACCAAGTTCGGACACACAGCTTATGATATTGGCGAATAAAGAGATACGGCGGAGTCATATACCGACACAATATTGGCGTTGGCTCGCAGACCACAACTCCGACCCCCGCACCTACTGGAACTCGGGCGCGAGCGCATCGTATGTGGGGCACAGTGCCTTCCAGTCGGGCTGCTGAATCTGGGACTGCGGTCCGGCGATGTTGGCGGCCGGCGACTCGCCGAACACGACAGCAAGCCCGGCCTCCAAATGCCAGTCGATGTGACTGCAAGCAGGAAGCGGTTAGAGAGCTAGGACTTCCGTGATCAGATGCAATGCACGAACCAATGCAGGAACCAAGCACCGGGGTTGTTGCTGAAGAAACGGAAGGTCATGTTGCCTCCGTTGACTGTTTAAATCTGCAAATTAGCAAAATGGGCTAAAAGAAATCGGGAAGCCGTACCCGGTGTCACATCTCGGCGAGGGGGATTCACAAAGTTGAAGTCCACCGCGTTGGGTTGCCTGATGACATCAAAGTTCTAGAAACAGTGTCAGTGGATGGAGCAGTTGAGATAAATAGGTAATGACATGGCCATGCACTAGAAAAAATGTCAGTGGATGGAACAGTCAAGATAAATAGCCCGCATACAGTGGAAAGGATGCGCTCCCAATCCCGGGATGCTGATATCTATGATCGAGTTGGAGGGCAACAGGATTCTGAAGAACGTTAAGCCAATCGTTTCGAAAAGACAAGGGGGACATACACTTGTTCACTCGGCAGGAAATCAGCGGGCTGTGCACGTGATTGTTAGCATTGAAACGCTGGCGACTCTGTGCGCGATTCACCTTGGCTGCACCACTGAGCAACTGGAGCAGCACTGGGAGAGAGGGAGACAGGTACGACTAGAGGGCGATGAATACAGCTCAAGGTAAGCGCTGATATATTGACGTACAATTCCGTTGATGTCGAAGAATGGCAGATTCGGCTGGGCGATGTTCAGCGTCACCGCAAAGTCCGGAGGACCCGATCCCAAGTTTCCGGGGCCTTCAGAAGCGATGGGCTTTCGTGCGGGTCAACGATCCGTGGGGTAGACAGTAAATGAAAGTTGCGCACGTGCATCAGCCCGTCGTCCATCTTGGGGCCTGGGACGTTGACGGTGGTGGGCTCGACCTCTGGGGCACCCTCGTAACGCAGAATAGCCAGCGTGAGGTTGGGGTTGACTGGATGTCCGATTAGACGGGGGTGTGCTCAAAGGTGATGGGGGACATACGGTTCGGGTTGTTGGTCACGTTTCCTCCAGTGGGCCTGTGCGATGCCTGTCAGTGTGGCTCGCGAAACGAGACGGATTGAATATTCACGGTGCACGGATCTGCCAAATATGATTAGTCAAGTTTTGGGGCCCACGTTGGAGACATACCCAGTAGTTGTCAACGGTCTGGTTCGCATTCAGAATGATCGAGATACGCTGGGCTGCAGGACGGTGAGTGAATGTGGACCATAAATGAAGGGTGATTCGTACCAGCATAGACGTCTGCATTCTGGAACGGCATGGGGTCGTGCTCGACACCATCCAGCTCGATGACGTCTGGTGCCCGATATCAGCAACGGAATATCACAAAATGAGGCGGTGACGAACCGAAAGTGTGGTTGTCGAACGAGAGGGTCATGAATGGGCGGCAAGCGATCGAGAATACACGGAATCTGGCAGGCCGTTGAGTGCCAAGCACAATATGATGTTGAGAACCCCGGGGCGCACCTGTATCGCAGACCCTGCTTGACCGTAATCACCGCGTATGGCACTAAGGGCCCACCGTTGAAGCGTCTACGTCAACATTTAGAACAAATCTCATGGATCCGGTTCGGCACTGACCCTTTCCCGTTGATAAGGCCTGGGAGGTCATCCCGTTAGAGAGTGTACAGATGGTGGCAATGGTGAGTACGTACCCGAGTCTTGAATCCTGCGAAGTAAACTCAGCTTTAGAATGACCTAGTATGGAACAGATACTCACGGAACCTGACCGGTCTTGAAGAACGAGTTCTGGCCGGCCGGAGCGAGAACGTCTGAAGATAGTTTAACCAGAGCATCATATTCCCGGTTGGAGTACTTACGGTACCATTCACCCAGAGTAATGACCGTGCTCTCTGGAGACTTGATCAGTCATGGCGATGGGGAGAACGTTGCAATACGGGACTTGCCATCGTCAACGTCGCTGATAACCGCAACCATCAATTCCCGCGTTTAAAAAAAGCACAACAGATGCGCTCACTAGAGATGTCCAAGCGGGTCGTTGGGATCGTAAACGACAAACGCCCCTTCAGACATGTGTTCAGCGCCGGAAATTGAATTCAATGGAATTTTCTTTTACCGCGGAGACCATCGCAATATTGTGTCGACAAATGCGAATGGTACCAGTAGCTAGGGGGGATATTGAGTATCGCGCTTCAGGAGCGGTCATGAAACACTGACTTTCCGGTTTGGCCAGCAGTATCAAAGACATAGTCGAACGTGGTCGAGGGCGCGATCGGGCACTAGGTAGTGCATTTAATCAGCTCAACTGTTGGTTATCTTCCGGCCCTGATCGCACCTGATTCACGAAGCTGTACAGGAAATTATTAGCATTCGTGGGATGAGCATGTCAAAGGGACTTACGAAGGGCCGTCCATTCCTGATGTCCGCGCCTGGAAGAAACCGTGCCAATGCTACAAATCGTCAAACAACTGACGCGGAGGAAGGTAAATAAATGCTTACAATGGACGTGCTTCGGCGCATGCCCGGATCCGTAAGCTTGTTGTGAAGGTGGATGACCACCGAGTCGCCCTTGGTCAGGAAGAAGGTGGGCCCAGGGAAAGTTCCATTGGGGACGACAGTGCTAGAACAACATGAGCATATGCCTTTGATTCAGGCTATAAGCTTTTCTTACCTGCGCATAAAGCCATCGGGGGCCAGCTGGGCGTTGACAATGTCGAGATTGAAGATTTTCTGCGCTGCGAAGACGGACGGGACCACGAGCGTTAATGCCGCGAGCCGGAGGGAGTTGGCCAACATTGTGTGGTACAGAACGAGAGCCCTATGGGTGCGGAGCCGGTGCGACAGCTTTTATATTGTTCTGGGATGGGCGGCAATCTGTGGAATCTATTTGGATCTCCCCTTGGCATCCACGACGAGGCCAATCCCGAAATCTGGTTTAGACGGTCAAAACCGTATAGGCGCGAAAAGAAATCACACGGTGTCAACATATACGGAAACAGCTGTAAGGGGCCGTCGAGACTCTCACGACCTTTGTGAAACTCCCGACAGACTGATATCCCCTTCCTTCTGCTGGGTTGGCAGAGGTACCCGCTAGTATCCGTACTTTTACTGGTTAAATGTTGTTCGATGATTGAATATTACGTCGGAAAGGATATCCGCATGCCTGTGGCTTGGCTGACCCACAACAGTTCGTGCATTCATGGGATTTTCCGATTCCCAGTCTTCTGAACACTCATCAGCCAATCATTGACAGCAATTTAAACAACCAGCGTGATCAAGGAAGTGAATACATGTTTCGCTTAATCCCATATGACTGTGACGTACCACTGCGCAGCGAGTCAACTAACTCAGTTTATGCTCCTGAGATATTCCAGTGTTTTTTGCCACTTGGCGGGTTCGGAATTTGGCTCGTGTTGACCTGCGAATCGCTAATGCTGGTCCTGTGTTGGGGTTCTCAAGTCGGGAGGTAAAAGGGAAGCCGTGGGCGAAAATGCATATCAATCGGAAGATGAGATGGCGTGCTGTATAAAAGATTTCTATAAGTGGGACGGGGTGCGAAGCAAACCCTTTCTCCATTTTCATCCCACATATATCTACATATGCCGTAGATTTCCGGAAACTTGGGAATGAAGGTCTCTAGAAATTAAATAGTGAGAACCACCGCGCACGGAGGGCAGGAAGCAGAGGAAGGAGGCGAGGAGGTGACATGGAAGACTCGGAAACAGACGCCCTCGCTAAAGTAGACGGTTCCGATCTCAACGGCTGGGGACGCGCGGCGGTAGGCGCGCGTGGACCGCAGACGCAGCGGGCGAGCGATCCCACCGCGCGTCGCTCGACATCCCATTGAAGAACACATTCTCCGCCCCCGTCAATCGGGGATCATGATTTTTCCTTCGATGAGTTCAGGCGCAGATCCGTGATGCTCGAGTCATCGCGTCGCTCATCATTCTACGGCGCGTGCACGCACACACGCGCTTCTGCCACCCCCTCCCGCACCACCGAGCCGCCGAGCCGCCGCCACTACCCGCCAAGGGCATTGAGGAGTACGCCATCAGCGCTCAGCCGCGGACAGACCTTCACTAGCTGCACACACGCACCACCACCACCGCGTCCCCGTCATCCAGCCCACACAAACCCACCCCACCGAGACTAAGGTAGTCTGCGCGCACGCCCGCTTAAGCGATAAGAGGCCCCCACCGCCATCCTGCGCTGCGCCCTCCACACGCAAGGATGCGCTCCGCCCACACACCCAAAGATGCTTACACCACACGCCACACGCAAAGATGCGCACATCCCGCTCCCCATTATATGCCCCGCTCCGGCTGAGCGAAAAGGGACACAGATACAGCCGCCGCGCGCTGTACCTCGGTGACGCAGACGACGACCTGCGTGCAACGTCCACCTCCGTGATGTAGACTCCTTCGAGCTCCGCGCCCATCGAGCCCGCACCCAAGCACGCAGGGCAGACTCGCGCTCACTTCCCCGAGCGCCGCGCCTCGAGCGCCACTCCCCGACCCCAGAAGATCGCGATCGCATCGTGCATCCATCCACCCCCGCGCCAATCCTCAGCGCCGTGAGCACGCACACATCCCCGTCGTCGAGCGACGTGCTGCTCACCGGCCGATCCCGCAGCCAGCCGCGCGATGGACGATCCCGCAGCCAGCCGCGCGATGGACGATCCCGCAGCCAGCCGCGCGATGGACGATCCCGCCGCAGCTTGCCCCATCCCCACCGAGGCAGACTCGAGCCCCGTCGAGCGCCGTGCCCACGCTGACTAGAGCTCCATGCCCACGCAAACGCAAAGGCAAACGCGGCCCCGCACCTCCGAGCTCAGCGCGTGCGTGCGGGATCAGCGGTGCGCGCCCGGTAACCCCAGAGCATATGTACCTTGTACGTACGCGCACTGCAGGACCGCGGTGCCAGCGCGCCCTGCGGCTCCCCCGCGCCACTCGCGGCACATCGTCGCGCAGCAGAGAGTAAGCTTTGGGCGGGTAGGGCGAAACCGAGGGTACGACGTACCATGGGCTACGCGCCGGGTCTACTCCGGCAGCGCGGGGAGTAGCTCGCGCCGCGTCATCCAATGCTTTGCGCGTGGCTCTTCGCGCAGCGCGATCCGAATCGCTCGCGCCCCGAATGTCCATGTAAACGTTGCAGGAATACAGGAGGCGCTGCAGAAGAAGCCGGCGCTGCAAGGACGGAGCCGCACACCTACTACCTAGCTCTCCCGCGGCCCAGCAGCGCATTTACATAGGGATTGAAGAGAGGCGGCGTCAACGCTGGACATTGGGGGAGACAACGAGCGTACGAGTGGGCAGATGCGATCGTCGAGGTCCGCGCCTCGCCTCGAGTCAGTCTCGTTCCGGCGGGCGGATGCATCCTGCGGACCCACGGTGCCGTCGAGGGCTTCGAGGGCTGACTGCGGGCGGGGCAATGGGCTATGGCATGACGGGCCGCAATCTACAATACCCCGTGCGGAGTCGGAAGGAAGCGCGTTCTCTTCTCCTCCTCCAAAATTTCGTCCCACGCGCTCCATTCCGGCGGGGAGCACCCCATAAGTAGTCGAGGTCTGCAGAGAGCCGTATGTCACTACCTCCGTGCAGTCGCGCGCAGGAGGATCCGTACCTTGGATGCTAGGAGATCGCGGCCGTCGTCGGGGCCATCGATATGTAAGAGATCCCGTAGTCGGGGTCTACAGAGGGTCCGCATCAGCGCTCCCCCGCAGATGCAGATAGGGACGACGCACCGACTCGTCGCCTGAGCCTCTGCCTTCGCATTGCGCTCGTTGTGGTCGGGTTCTTGATCCGTCGTGAAGAAAGACGGCGTGTGAGCGGGTAACGTGCCGAGCGCGCGGATCCTTGCCTCCTCGAATCCAGCGAAGACGTCGAGCTCCAGCGTGCGCCGGCAGAGTCGCGGAGAGGAGGAGGCGCGTTCGATCCCGCTCACACGAAGAGGACACAGCCTGTGCTCAAATATTTCGATGGCTTTGGGAGGTTTGTATCGAGAGCAATGGGTGGGCCGTGGCTGGCAAATAACTGCACAGCCATGTCAACCTCCAACGGTTCTTTGGCAAAGCTTGGGATAATTCTATTCCAGCTAAGCGAACCGCTGCATTAGCGAGGATCAATTTAAATTATCTGTCATCACCGGCAAACCTGATG
>JARGYA010000548.1:0-82998 GCA_029204335.1 Mycena vulgaris
CGCAGATCATTCCACTGTCCTACAGTGGAAAAGTATCTAGAAGATGTTTCGTTAACTCACCCTCAGTCATCTCAGGCTCCCCAAGCAGTTTCTGTGCCCATCGAGACGGAAGTAGTGACACCCATGCCATCGGTTGTTAGCACCAATGTCAATAGAATTGAAGCGGAACCAAGTATGTGTAATATCATGCTTATTCTGGCTCTGTTCATATTCTGACCGTCATATTAGACCCCGCCTCGACCCGTCGGTGGCACGGTTGTGACATAGAGCTCTCGTCTTTTCAGCTGCAAATGTTCTTTGCCCAAATTTCGACCAAATATCAGTGTGGCCATTGGCAACAAAGCAAACAAAGCCGGGTGGCCACAAGACAAAGGAAAGCGCACAAAGGAATTGCAAGTGACAGTAGGCCGGTCTCGCAAGTGACAGTCCGAGTGACTGTAGCCTCTCAAAGCGCAAGTGACATCTGATTGTCCGCCGTGACTTTTCAGCAACCATGAGTAAGACGTAGTCAGCCGTGATAATACGCCAGGGCGGCTCAGGATCCCTTTCTGTCTTACCTGGCTGCGTCCCGCCTTCAAGCTTGGTTGCTACCGTGTTGCTGACACTTTGTCTTCAAGCCTGTGCTACGTTGTCCAGTGGACCAACAATCTGCTCACCTAATATCGCGCTCCGAATCGGGTATCTTGCTTGCCGGGAATCGCTGGAGCTTTCCGTCTCACTTCGAGGCGATGCGATGCCCAATTTTGGATCCACAGAAATGCCGACATCCCATCAGTTGTCAGTTGAGTCTCGCGCCAGTCAACGCAGGGTCCATCTAAATGGCCGGGGGGGGGGGGGGGGGTACCAGCGAAATAAGGTAAGTCCTCTGCATCCCTTGATTATGGGAGCTCAAGCATTATATAGGTCTCCCCTGGCAAGACGTCTTTTTGTTATTTATAAGTTGACGCCTTTCTGAATCATCAGTGTGATCTACGCAGCGCCATATGAGATCCCCGGCACGGCTTCTCGCTGTTGGATCCTCATCTTCGCCTACATATAATTAATTGGGTAATACACTCCGTTCATGGCGTGATATCGGTCGCGGCACACGACCGATATCAAGCGCGTTCTACGGTGGCTCCGTATAAAGGCGGCTCTGCCTGAATCCATTGACCTCATTCCAATTCTCCTATCTGACCCGGTGTCCACACTTGACGTGTTTTTCATTTCTTCCCCTATACTACTTTACCCACCTTCGGCAACTCCCTCTCTAATAATGGCCCGTATCCTCTTCGCACTCATGGCCCTTGCTTGCATGTTCAACACCCTGGCTGGCACGTGTGTTTATTACTTTTAGTGGACCGTCATTCCTAAACATCGTTGCAGCCCCCGTCCGTCGCGCCGTCATCTCCTCCAAATGTAACACCGTAAACGTCGGAGCCATCGTCGGGATCGACGACGCCCGCCTTAAGCTCGGCGCCATCAACACCGGGTACGCCCTCCTTACTCTCTTCCCCTTCTATTCTATGTTCCAAAAAAGAGGCTCACACATTGCCCCACACAGGAATGACATTGGCAACGCGCGCAACATCCTGGAGGCGCAGCTCTCCCTCCTCGACGCCAACAACGGGACGACCCAGATCGCCGACAGCCTCCTCGTCGGCGCGCCCCCGGCCCCGGCGGACGCCAATACACGCATCGTCGCAGGGCTGCAGGCCGCGCAGGCGTCGCTCAACAAAGTCTTCGAGTGCGCTTCTCTTCCCTCGCCCATGCCTGCGCGCGAAATTGACTCATCATGGCAGGTTCGACAATACGACGAAGGCCGCTGTGGCGGCCGCGAATGCGTCCATTGCCTCGGCGCTGACGAGCGCGCAGCAGGCCGTGGCCATTGATTGCACAACGACAGATGCATAGGTTGACAGGCTGGTGGGGAGAGATGTCCGGCGAATTTACAAAATGAGCAGGAACACGGATAATATACCCCTGTGTAACACGAGTCTACTGCAAGTCTGGTGTTGCGCGAAGAGTTCAGAACACATGGAGATTCTGCCGTGGGGATCTCCTTCGTGATGGCTGATATCCGTCTGGGTCTGGCCACCTTCGATTGACCATCGGGAATCGCTTAAGTAGGGGGGAGAATGGAGCGATTTGTGGACGCGATCAAAGTCCTGACATACGTGTATCGCGTCGAGCGCAGCCCGTCTTCCCCGGCTCGCGCTTGCAGGTGAAAGTGAATACCGTGGGTAGTAAGGTTCATAGATCGGATATATGTATCAAGGCTGGAGCGACGTCGCAGTGATTATTCTAATTAATAGCGAGGGACATCTCAGCCCCAGTTAATCAATATCACATATATCCAGTGTATAGGTTGATCTCGGTCGCAAAATACAACGACGACAAGCAGCTGTGGATTTGAGCGCATGGAATTGTATGTATCTAAATCTCCTTGCTGCGGTCAGTTAATTAGGTATGATATTGATGAAGATTCCGCGTACAACGACTGAAAACCGAGCCATCGATAGTTAGTACACGACCGCCCAGAGAGTCAAACCCATAAATATACCAGCGACAGGCCCATCAAAACTCCGAGGAGCGACATCGATGTTCTGCGCGAGGAATTCGGCTTTGTGGTGGGCGCAGATGTCGGCGCTGAGCTGCTTGCGCCGGCGGTCGAGGTGCTGCTCCACAAAGTCTTGGACCCGCTCGGAGAAGCGGTCGACCCGCTCGGGGAAGCGGTCGACGCACTCGGAGAGGCAGTCGACGCGACGTCGAGGACCCACGAGCCCAACGACGAGACCGTTACTCCCCGCTACACCGCAAAGCGCATCTCCGCCGCTCAGCGCGCAGTCGGCACCGACGTTGATCGTAAGGCCGTTTCCCGCGAGGGCGTATGTGTATGAGACATGGTCGGAGCCCTCGACCAAGGTGCCTGGTCCGTGTTAATTGTGCGAGACGCAAGGACAGGAGATAATGGGAGCGTACCCGTTGCTGAAACCAACACACTAGACCCTTGCATCGCGTTTTGTGCCAGGGCGTATGTAGTCCGCCCGTCTGAACCAACGCCAAGGACTTCCGTGGACAGGACCGTCGTCGAGTCGCCGCCGAACGGAGCGACGACCGTGACCAACGCCGGCGCCGGCGACGCAAGCTGGGAAGCAGAATGGAATGAGCGCGAACGATGCGCGAACGCGGCGAGGGAGAGGGTTTGGAGGAAGGTGGCGGGCATCGTTTCTAGGGGTCGAGAAATGTGGATCCTGTTTCTCGGGTAAATTTATAGGGCTCGATCTTCGACCATTAAGCGCTGTGTGATGTCATAGTTTGATGACGATGGCGGCCAGATCCGGTAATATTAATGTCGGGCTTCGAACGCTTCTTTCAACCGTGAGCGCAGACTAGCTTCCGACTGATGGCGCATCACTGCAATGTCACCGCCACCTGATGGCGCTCTGAGACTTCACTTTTTGGCTTGCGCCTGCGCAGAATCGCTTGTTTCGGCCTGGGTTTGGATTTGCGTGGGAGCCCAAGCACAAGCCCGGCATTTCGGCTTGCAAGCCATTTTGTCGGCTTATTGACACCACCCAAAAAATATAAGCGACTTGCCCCCATGCACATCTCTGGCGACTTGTAGCGCTGTTCCTGACCTCGCTCTGATCACTTATGAGGGCTAACTTGAAGTGGCTTGAGTTAAATTGAGTAATTTCTAAGTTTAATCTCTGATTCACCGCCATCAACCTAAACAACGACCAGTTACAGAGTCACACTGGAAAATTCAATGTTTTAAGGCGTCTCAAAACTAGTGTTGCCGGGGTTGGGTTCAGAATCGATCCCGAACCTGAACCGAACCCGAACTGCACCTGAATTCAGGTTCGGAGGCGTCAGCGAACCCGAACCGAACCCGGGGTGCGGTTCGACGTTCGAAGATTTTGGATTTTTGCGGACCTGTTCGAACAGGTTCGAACCAGTGCGAACCTGAAATTTCCGAAGGGATTTTCGGTGAATTTCTTCCGCTAAAAGACAATTGAAACCGTGATGACTCTGTTGTGAGTCGCAACAATGATCATGTAGATTCAGATGTGAATGTGACAGTAAAAGTGAGACGTAATCTGACATGGCTGGTAAGACGGCAGACTTTGATCTTGAACCATCACCATTGGCTCTGCGACGCCCTACTCTTGCACTCTTATTGGTGGCCGGACTCAGCTCGAGGGCGAGGAAGCTCGAACAAAGAGTGTTAAGTATCATATTACAGACCCGTCAACTCAGGACGGCAGACTGTCGCAGAGATGTACCGACACCGACCTCCATACAGGCGCGTCCACGAACTTGGTTGCGTTCACCACAATCTCAGTCACCGTGATGGGCGCGCTGAACAAATCGATCCGCTTGTGGCCCACACTTTTCCCGCTGGACACGAGGGTCATCGGCACATCCAGCGTCCCTTCCATCCCGCTCACGTCCACAATTTTGGCGTGCACCTCGTACCCACGGATTACCTGCCCCGCGGTCTGGTCTTCCATGAGCACGATGCGGTCGATGGAGGTGGGGAAGCCGAACACCAGGGTCACGCTTGGCCCAGTCGTGGAGTTGACCACGCTCCCGATGGCGCTGCCGGGGCCGTAACACGACCGAATGAAGTCGCCCAGCTCCTTGTACCGCGCCGCGTGAGTAGCGGGGATAAGCCCGCTGCGGTCGGGCGCCAGGTCGAGCTCAAGCAGGCAGTTCCGCCCGACGGTTTGGTGGTAGACCTCGATCATCTCCGAGATGGGCCGCAGAGGCTGGTTCACACCCCAAAACCACCGAATGCCAGACTGCAGGGTCGTGTCGCACTCGGCGGGCGCAAAAAAGGGACTCGTCGGGCTTCCCCCGTCATTGGTAACGCCCGTCGACCAGATCTCCTCGTCCGGAAGGCCGGTCTCGGTGCCAATCCAGCGGATGGAATTGGCGGAGAGGCAGGCGGCGCCGGCGGCGTCGCAGGAGTTGAAGATGCACGCCTGCGGCTGGTGCTCCTGGAGCAATGCCGTGATTCTCGCCTGTTGGCTTGCAGAGTAGCCCCCGTCAAACCACAGCTACAAAGCCGTGTTTAGAAGATGACGAGAGAGAACTTGAGTGGCCGACACTTGCCTCCGTCAGGTTCCCATATTTCGTCCACAACTCGGTCAGCTGTGCAATCACAATCTGGTCGTATGTCTCGTTCGTGATCCTGATTTCCCCCGGCGCCCATGTCGCATTGACCAGGGAGTTCTGCACGTTGAGGAAGTTATTCACAACCGTGGAGTAATAGAACCCGTGTCCGATCCCCGCCTTCTCCGCGCTCGTGCTGAACATGCCAGGGACGTCTGCCCCCGCGACGGGGCTGTCTGCGACGGTGTAGTTATACCGCGAGGTAGTGTTGTCGCGCGTCTCGAACGTCACCGCGCTCGGCCACGTCGTGAAGCCACAGTTGTGTTTCGCCACCAGCGTCGCGTATTGCGCGCCGGAGGCGACGATGCTCGACATCCACTGGTCGGTGTTGAGGAGCGTCGGGTCGAATAAGGCTGGGTTCGGCACGAGCCCGGGGACGCCGTTGCACCCGTCGATGGAGAGGTAAGTGGCGATCTCGAAGTGGATGAGCACGCCCATTTCGCGGTCTTGGAAGGCGAGCTGGTCTGCGGTCGGGAGGGCGATGACGGAGCCGTCGAGGGGGGAGATGCGGAACCGGGGAGAGGGTGTGGCGAGTCCTTGTGCATTCTCGGCACTGGCAAAGATTGCTGCTGCCGCAACGCAGCACGCGAAGAGGAGTTGGCTCAGCATCGGGGTCACGATTTGCGTGCAAGGCTTATAAAAGCTGAAGAAGCGTATCACGAGTGTGCTGTGGCGGGCCGCCGGCGGCCTTGGGACTTCGGTGGTACTCTTCTAAGGGGATGCGCTTCTCATGATCAGCACCTCTTGAGAGCTCTTGAGAGTACATGGTGTTGGGGTGTATTTATATCTACGCACTAGAAACCTCCCCAGTTCATATTAGTCTTGTATTCCTCAGCTCAGAAGGCGCACCGAGTCTTTCATTGGGTATCGATACATGTATAGCCTTCAAGTTGTGGCCCGGATTGCGCTGAACTCGCTCATAATCTGGACTCTATCGGCTGGAGTGGCCTCGGGGCAAGAATTAAATAACAACTCGTGGTATCCAGAGGGTGCCATACACCACGGTAAGTGGCGGCCTTTGGGCGGCCTCGACGACAAGTTGCTGATGTGGGTCAAGTCGCCTAGACTAGCCGAGTCACAGCGTGACTAAGTGACATAGACGCACGTGCGCGGCTAGGCGGGCTCTAACCAGTTAAACCACACCGGGACTAGGGCCGGGCTAAACACAGTGAAACATCATTTCAAACATGTGGCGTATCCATCACATTCCGCAACTTAAACCGTGCGCTATTACTGGACATCACAATCACAATTCACAGCCGCGGGAGGCTGAATCAGACATATGCCACCGTGTTCAAATTTTCGGTGAGACGAGGGGACTAGGGAGGAAAGGTGTGATTCCTGGGGTCCAGAGAACTCAACATACGAGTTAACTTGAACAATTTTGGTCAGAGCATGTACCAAGTTGCGGGGTTAAAGTTAGCTGGGTAAAGCCCTGGCTCCGAGCTGTGACTTTTGGCTTGACCTGCTTCAAGCCAAGGCCAAAGCCTGGCCGAAGCCATACCTTTGGCTTGGCTTGGCTTTGGAAAGCCAGGGCTTTGGCTGTCTGGCTTTTGGGCTTGAAGCCAAGCCAAGCACATCACTACTACGTACTAAAGATGGCTCTGGATCAGATCGTGGCATTGGCATGAGCTGTAACGAGTTTCTAGTGACAGCAAGGATCATCAGTATCACCCTTCACGTAGATGCTATAGTGTTTGTTGCGACACATTCGTTATTGCACAGCACCGTCCGCAGAGTCGGACAGGCTCAAGACAAGGATAGCAAATTTCTTGGTCCTTCAATGCTCGAGAGGCAGTGGGCACGTGCGTTCTCATTAGCGGCGACAGCGGCGTCCTCTACTATTGGCTTGTTGGGATCAGTCGTAACCTGGTGAAAAAATAGGACTGATTGACCCTCATTCTCGCTGGTGCTCATGATATAAAAGCTCTATCGCCATGATCTTCCCACCTTTACTCTCGATAGTCCCCATTCCCTCGACCTGCAGGTCAGCCAGGGGATACCTATTGCGAGAAGATAGAGATTCAGCTGATACAGGCAATTCTGATGATCATGTCAAAGTTCGTGTTCTTAATCATCGCCTCAATAATGGGTCAGTCCCTGATCCCAAATGTTTCCGGACCTCTACTCAAACTTTCCATTCCCTCACGTCTTCAGCTGGGACCGGCGGTGTGAGCCCAAGTGCAACGGCGGTTACGTTATGGCAGTTTGGCCATAGCCGCTTACTGAGTGGGGAGGTTATACTTCCAATGCAGCCGTTGGGCACTGCCGGCGATGGCGCCGCAACGACGTACCTCTACCAGGCCGCAAATCTGAATACGGTTGCTAGAACCAACGAAGTTGGTCTCCTTACCATTGAGACCACCCTCGTTCCGAGTCAGTTCTCCAGCTCCTGGCCACAATTCGCGATCCTGATGTATGTATCCCCTAGCTCCCCGCACCATAGTCGTCGCCGCGTCAGGATGGGTCGAGTCCCCCGACAACGTCCACGTCATCTCATGCAGTGTGATCAATTCGGACTTCGGCGCATGCGTGGACAGTACCATCGGCAGTGGTGCCAGCACTGCCAACACCGGCACCCCCAGTGCTAAAGTACTTCCAGTTTCCTTGACGGCCCCACCAATAATACCTCCAACGTTGACTTCTCAAATTACACCGGCACCCTCGGTCTCATGTGAGTCGCATTTAATCATCGTGATTGAGTCCAAGTTTGAATTTACTGTCTTGCAGTTTCCGCATTATCAGATCAGCATTCCGACAAGACGTCACGAGCACCTGCTGTAGGAGCAATTGTGGGCGGTATACTCGGAGGGGTTGTTTTTCTTGTAGTCGGCGTAATGCTCGTAATCTTTACACTCCGCCGTCGACGTCTCCGACATATTAGGTACGGATTCCTCGACATTCACCGCAGAAATTTCTAATAATTTCAACAGTACCTCCACCTCTAATGTTGCACCGTACCCTGTTTACACAGCACATCGAGGAGAAGCACTGGCGAGGGCTACTATCAGGGGTCCGACGAAGGGCGGTCAGCGCACTGTTCGAGCCTTGAATCGCAATCGGGGCGTGGATTCCGCGCCACCCGCCGACTCTTCACAGCGCATGATGGGAGAAATAGTAGGCCGGCTGAGGAAATTAGAGGATGAAGTTCCTCTTCGTACCGAAGAGCCCCCTCCTAGATATGGCGAGAGCGACGTGTAGACAAAGTACATCCAGACATTCAATTTGCGCCTTGGGAATTTAATCTACCTTACTTCTATTATATGAGTATATGAGGTGCGATCGGCGTGACTGGACCCCGAGATCGTACTCTCAACCGGCTGGCGAATGTGGTAGAGCCAAAAGCAAGATAAAAGCTATTTTAATGACCCCGACTTATGACCCAGCCCCGAATCGAAGGGGGGTGTATCGAACTTTTCCGGAAAGGCGAGGAGACGCGGACCATCCGCCACCGGGTCGGCGGTAGTCCTCAGTCTAGTTTCTGTACCTGTATCATCTCCACGGTCGTTTACGTCGCATTAAAGATTCACACCGTCCGCGGGAATACCAACAAAGAATAAAATAAAGAATTCGAACAACAAACGAAAACCCAACAATCTAACGAGCTGGCGAATAACGAATCAGATACAGTACCCCTCGCGAGCAACAATTTAATCTATAGGTTTTCTGGGGTAGCACACAGCAATCGTCGCCTGCGCTCCCTCGCGCCTTTATCAATTCCGCAGCCGACACGGGTGGGTTGGGGGAGTTTGGGTTTTGTGATGTTTTGGGGGTTTACTGGTTTTGTGCGTAGTTAAGCGTTTATTGCGGGGCGCGCAGGCGGGAGGGGTGGGGTGTCGCCGACGGATTTGAGGGTGGGTGGATTTTGCAGAGGCAAGGCGGGGTATCGTGGGCGGAATTGAGGCGGTGGTGTCACGGGCGGGCCAAGAAGGGTGGGGTGGGGTGGCGCGGAGGTTGAGTGGATACCGCGGGCGGAATATGAGAGGTGGGATCTCGCGGCGGGCAGAGGGAAGCGGGCGCCGGTATCGCATGCGGAATTGAGGAGGGAGGGGGGGGTACGACGGATGGGGTGGCGCGGAGGTTGAGGTGTAGGTATGGGTATCGTACTACTACTATTGCGGGCGGAATGTGAGGTGAGTGTCGCGAAGGGGTGGGAGAAAGAGGGCGATTGCCGCGCGGGTTGAGGTTTCAAGGTGTCGCAGCGTCCAGAGGAAACGAGAGGAAGAGGAAAGGAGAGGAAAGATATAAAGAAGAGAGATATTGTGGACAGAGAGGAATTGGAGAAACCGGGCTAGGTGATCAAGCTAACGTGGCGGGGGGGAGGCGTAGGGTCGAAGCGAGTTGCCGGGGACGGGTATAGGTTGCACCGATGAGGACCGCCGCCGAGGAGGTTCAGAAAAAGCCGCGGCCGTTGCTCGAGAGCATCTTGTTTTGGCTGACGTAGCCGCCGTACGGCACGTCGAGAGTAAGACGGTTGCGGCGTTCCTCCATCTCCGCGTGGAAGCTTGGGCTGTTGGAGCCGAAGCCGAAAGAGGGTGGGGGGACGGCGATGGAGGGGGGCGTGAAGGAGGCGTGGGCGGAGGCAGCCTGGGGTGGAAAGGGAGATCAGATATCTGGATAGGAGTGCGCGATGAGGAAGCATACCTCGAGGTCGTCGGCGTCCCTCTCCTCGCGCCACTTCTTAGCCTTCTCGTAGACACGGCTGATACCCACCGCGATGGCCACGACGAGGAGGACAGCCAGCAAGATGCAGAGCGACTCGTACTTGAAGGGCTGATGGGGAACGGGAATTTCTGTGGCGTAGCTTGCGACAGCGGGTGCGGTCAGGGAAATAGGTGCGATGGGGGCCATTATGTTGGTGTGGGGGTCGGTGTTGGAGGATGTAGTAGGGAGAGCGAGCGGAGAAGCGAGGAGTGCAAAGAGATTATTTTGCTGCGGAAGATGAGAGTAAGAGGCAAGATTCGACGAGGATTTCTCCTGTGGCTGACAGACATTAAGTAGCCCCTGCGCGGATTCACCGTGGATATAAATTGAATGTCTCACTGGTCAGCCAGCTCCAGCCCATGGGCCACGGGTATAGCCATGATTTTTGCTGGAAGAGTGCGATTAACGAACGCCCGCCTATGGATTTCAAAATGAAGTAAATGCGGTCAGCACGCGTCGGGGGACGCGATGATCCCCACGTGGCCGTGATCCATCATCCCACGCGCGAGTCACAGCAACATCACACTCTCTCCAATCTTGAACTGTAACATTTGGGCCGGAATACATCTATGTACCACGCCGGGCGAGCGCCTGTATGAGTAGCTTCTGCATCGGCCGGCCAGAATTCCATGTCAAAGAGGGGGACGAGTTGCGGTGGATATGGTGGATTTATCAGGCCCGGGGCTCGAAAGCCTGAGCATAACTAGATTGCATGTGGCTGCAAGCAAATGTGACGGTGTGACGTTCGAAGATCCGAAAGGGAACGTCCTGCTCACATTTACAGTCTCTGCAGGATCCCAATTAATGCAAACATGAACCGAACTGTTGGAGCACCATTTTTTTGCGACTCATTCATTGCACAAGTGAGCCGAATCCTTATATGTCGCTCGGTCCTCCCCAGAGGCACTATCCAGCGAATTTTTACGCAAAAGATCCTCGAGGTGTCCCATATCGTCAACTGTCCACTTCTTTGTGAAGAATCCTTCGGGAGTTTGATCGACTGTCTTCTCGGGCAACAGTTTCGCAGCCGCCGCATTACACAAATCACACTGGGTATATTATCCATTATCATCGAGATCGCCGGACATGTCTCCCCACCAGCGTGTCGAGCTATGCGTTTATTTTCGTGCAGTTGATGTCCACGGCCTGATGCGCGCTCACCAGCGCCGAGGCAATGGACACATTCGCGGCCGTCACAGCGGCCTTCGTAGTATTGTCGAACCTGTCATGATTCAATTTCGCGCGCAGGCATGGACAAGGAAGGAAGAAGCGCACGCGAAAACTCTGCTGAGCAACCCCTGCGCTGCTTGCAGCCCCGCGACGATGCGCTGATTGGCGTCCGCCGGAGCCGGGGGCGCGCTGTTGAGGGAGCTGTCGGCGATCTCGGTCACCCCGTTGACGGCGTCGAGGAGGGAGAGCTGTGCCTCCAGGAGGTTGCGCGCGCTGCCGATGTCGTTGCTGTGTGCATCAACGTGTGAGCCTCTTTGTTTGAAATATAGAAGGGGAAGAGAGTAGGGAGGGCGCACCTGGTGTTGATGGCGCCGAGCTTAAGGCGGGCTGCGTCGATCCCGACGCTGGCTCCGACGGTTGCAGTTTCGCATTCGGGGGAGATGACGGCACGACGGACGGGGGCTGCAACGATGTTTAGGAATGACGGCCCACTAAGAGTAATAAACACACGTGCCTGCCAGGGTGTTGAACATGCAAGCCAGGGACACAAGGACGAACAAGATGCGGGCCATTATTAAAGATGATGAAGTGGGTTGAAGCTGGGCAAATTAAGGTGAGGAAGGAAAGAAGTGAACACATCAAGTGGGGACACCGGGTCGAAGAATGGGAGAATAAGTTGAATGTGTTGAACAGAGCCTTTATACTAGGCCACCTACAGGCATGGGCTCGGCCATATCGGGCATGGTACGCAGTCATCGCTCAACGAATTCGTTGAAGCCGACGGCTTGAAAGAAAACCAATGTCTTTGATCCAGCTTCCGCCCATCTTTTCTGCGCCGATCTAACTGATGAAAGTTGTCATTAGAAGCGAGTTCATCTCCGGGGAGATAAACTTGCTTGCCCGCGGTCCTGCTTGCAATCAACACAAACTAGCGCGACGCACAGACGTCGCTTGAAGTTAAACGGCGCTTGGTCGAGTGGTGCGGTATACACCCCAGATATGCCAGGTGATGCGATGTTGGCATTTTCTGATGGAGAGCCGCAGGTGTTCCGCACGCGAGATGCCCGATGGTGCTAGGTCACTGTAGATCCTATGTGTTGCGTGTAGGATTCAAAATAGAGGACAGCTACACGCGAGGACGAGGACGGTGCACAGCCATCTCGTCGGACGTCTCAACGCCGAGAAGGCCGATCGTGTTCAACGCCGAGAAGACCGAGGATGGGAAGCAAGCATGTCCTCTCTCCCTCACTCTCCTTTGACGACAGTTATAGTCTTCCAGCATCGAGTCGTACCCACCTCCGTGACTTCGTAACTTTGCTTAGGAACGAGAAAGTTCGTCACTTTGACGGGATTATGCGAAAGTTCGTCTCATTGCCTGGTTTCTGTGAAAGTTCGTCATTTCAACTCGGCACGTTCAAGAACTTGGAATCTCGGCCATCTTTGTTGCTTCAACAAGGCCGGGCGTTTTTTTATATATAGATCCCTTGCTAACACTAACCACTAACCACTAACCACTATCCTCTAACCACTAACCTCTAACCTCTAACCACTAACCAGCTAACTCGAACCTAACCGGCGATCTCGGCAAGCTGTTGATACCGATCACTCCGTGATGTGCCGAGGAGTTGCCGCTTGACAAGCTTGGAATATGTACCAACTCACGAACTTTCATAGAAAGCAATCAAAATCACGAAGTTTCACGTATTCCCATCAAAGTCACGAGCTTCCGCAATGCTAAGCGAAGTTACGAAGTCACGAAAATGGCGCGGACTCTTTCTGAACCACGGACACATGAGCTAGCTGATCAGCGCGAGGGAATGTGGAGGAGCAATAAATTGGGCGGCGCCACGAAAATACATACTTTAATCATAGACTCACTCGTTGTATAATTCAGCGCCTCTAGTACACGGCCACGTGGAGATTCAGCAAGGCGCGGGTAAATTAGTTATACGTAGGCGGCCGCTCCGTATTCCATCTTCCACGGCCGACATTTTTTCAGGTTCTAGCAATGCGATATCAAGGGGCAGGATGCTAACATCGAGCGAGCTGATATCGACTTCGCAAGTGGATAGAGCTCAAGGTACGGCATCTTAAGACCGCTCCAGATATAGGGGCAAAGTAGATCTGCGCTCGTGGGCCTAGAGAGAAGAGCGGAAGGAGGAGCTGATGCTTCGCACCGGAGACGTGCTTTGCACGAAATGGAGAGAGGTGAGCGTCGAGCGGATAGCTAGTTTGGCGGGTGTGCGGGGGGAGCGGCCGTCCCGGCCGAGGGGTTTTCCGGCGCGGTGGTGAGCCGCGGGAAACCCGAGTCGGAAGAGATGCGCGGGACGGCCGAACCCGTACACAGGGTGAGGGGCTGGCTGATCGAGACCCAAAGCGACCACTCGGAGTGAAGCTCCAAGAGCCGCAGGCTCGTGCGAGGGCGAAAGAGAAGAAGGGCCCGAAGGCCCCCACACAAGAGCAGAGCGGAGGGACAGAAAATACCTGCATTAAGGATCGACATACCAAGATAGAGAGAGAGAGATGTCAAAAGAGATTAACATATCAATGAGCAGGGCGTGGAATAACGGAACGCGCGAGCGCGGAGAGTTGATGGGGATTGCCTCGGATGCGGTACAAGACGCCGAGGGCGGAGGTGCAGAATAAAGGAAACGGTGGAGCGTATCGCGGAGGGAAGGTGCAAGGGATCGCACTGAAAGGTGAGGATGCCGCGTGCTGGCGAAGGCGACAGAGAGAGCAGAGGGAGGAAAGGCGAATCAAGACAACGGGAAAGCGGATGTCTGTATATCCGAGCTGCTGGAGGTACAGCAGCTCAATTGCGACGGCTCGAGCCTGGGTCGAGGGCACACCTATCCAAAAGAAATCGCCAGAGTCCGACACCCCCTTCCCCAGTGGGATGCTGAATCCCCGATATACAGTCGAAGACAATTTGAAATGCGACATATAAGAGGTCGATTCGATTGCCAAGCAGAGTATACAAAAACACGTCCACCAGTCTCAGCGCTAAACGGTGTCCTCGCTAAAATATATGAGGAGATGGTTTAAGGCTCAAGCTTCGAGGAAACTAACTCGAGACCGTCCCTCTTCTCCCAGATCCACGCGCCTCCACCAGTTTCGGCCGCGAAAACGGAGTCCTCCCTAAAATGTATGGGGAGATGATCAGTCTGCATAGATTGAACTTACACAAGAGCTCTCTTCTCCCAGATCCGCGTGCCTCCACTAGTTTTGGGCGTGCTAACAGTGTCCTCCCTAAAATGTATGAGGAGATGATCAGTCTTCATAGATTGAACTTATACAAGAGCTCTCTTCTCTCAGGTCCACGCGCCTCCACTAGTTTCGGCCGTGCTAACGATATCCTCCCGAAAAAAAATATCATCGCTAGAAAATGATCAGAGCACAGTCCGGAGCTCTGTAGAGTTTCAAACTTACACCGTAGCGGTGTCTTCTTCCTCACTGCGCGCAGCGACGTTTCTCCTAGAGCATGACGAGCTCCTGGGTATTGGTTCAAGTGATGACCGCGTACAGTTTTCTCTTGTCCCACGCAAGGCTCTTTCTGATCCCAACGACACCGTGAGCACCATCCCTAGAAATGATCAGAGCACGGCCCGGAGTGTTATACACTTGCAGACTTGCACTTCAATGTTACCGGGGGTAGCGACCTCGAGAGGTGCGGCAGATGCAGCAATTACAATGAAGGAGATGAGCAAAGCCTGGAACTTCATTGCATCTGAGATGGTTGTCGAATGTAGGAGTAAAACGAAGCGAATCTTTGGGAGAGCCTCCGTGGAATTTATATGCAGGACACGGTCTGCACGCGATGGTTGCACCGCGGTGTTAGAATTCCCACTACATTGCTGCCTTGTTACGCTGGCGCACCGCCCATCTGCTCGTTCAACTTTCCATGACCGTGCCTGTTTCATGATGACCTGAACTTGCTTCCGTGTAGCATCGCTAGAAACCATCTATTCTAACACGGGGACCTTGTGGGGACCGTGAGTATAATTAAGTGTATACATCGATACCTACATTAAACCTGGACAACCACACCGAAATAGTGTTCCCAGGGTCGAATTACACAAATCACACTGGGTATTATCCATCATCATCAAGATCGCCAGGTATGTCCCCCCACCAGCGTGTCGAGCTATGTGTTTGTCGTCGTGCAGTTGATGTCCACGGCCTGCTGCGCGCTCACCAGCGCAGAGGCAATGGACGCATTCGCGGCCGCCACAGCGGCCTTCGTAGTATTGTCGAACCTGTCATGATTCAATTTCGCGCCCATGCATGGGCAAGGAAGAAAGAAGCGCACTCGAAGACTTTGTTTAGCGACGCCTGCGCAGCCTGCAGCCCTGCGACGATGCGTATATTGGCGTCCGCCGGGGCCGGGGGCGCGCCGTCGAGGACGCTGTCGGCGATCTGGGTCGTCCCGTTGTTGGCGTCGAGGAGGGAGAGCTGCGCCTCCAGGAGGTTGCGCGCGTTGCCGATGTCGTTGCTGTGTGCATCAACGTGTGAGCCTCTTTTTTTGGAATATAGAAGGGGAAAAGAGTAGGGAGGGCGCACCTGGTGTTGATGGCGCCGAGCTTAAGGCGGGCTTCGTCGATCCCGACGATGGCTCCGACGTTTACGGTGCTGCATTCGGGGGAGATGGCGGCGCGACGGACGGGGGCTGCAACGATGTTTAGGAATGGCGGCCCACTAAGAGTAATAAACACACGTGCCAGCCAGGGTGTTGAACATGCAAGCCGGGGCCATGAGTGCGAAGAGGATACGGGCCATTATTAGAGAGGGAGTCGTCGACGGTGGGTAAAGTAATAAATGGGAAAACACGTCAAGTGTGACACCCGGGTCGGATGGGAGAATGGGAATGAGGTTAGTGGGCTCAGGCAGAACCGCCTTTATACGGAGTCACCGTAGAACGCGCTTGATGTCGGTCGTGTGCCGCGACCGATATCACGCCGTGAAGCAAATGTATTACCCAATTAATTATATGTGGGTGAAGGTGAGGATTGAACAGCGAGATGCCGTGCCGAGGTTCTCATATGGCGCTGCGTGGATCACATTGATGATTCAGAAAGGCGTCAACTTACAAAAGGACGACTTGCTAGAGCCGACCTATATAATGCTTGAGATCCCACAACCAAGGGGCTCAGACTCACGTTAGGTCGCTGGTACCCCTGTCATTTAGATGGCCGCTGCGTTGACTGGCGCGAGACTCAACCGGCAGCTGATGGGATGTCGGCATTTCCGTGGATCCAAAATTGGGGCATCGCATCGCCTCGAAGGGAGACGGAGAGCGCCAGCTGTTCCTGGCAAGCTAGATACCCGATTCAGAACGCGATATCAGGTAAGCAGAGTGTTGGTTCACTGGACAACGTCAAGACAACGTAGGCTTGAAGACAAAGTGGCAACACGGTGGCAACACGGTGGCAACCAAGCTTGAAGGCGGGACGTGGCCAGGTGCTGAGGCAAGACGGAAAGGGATCCTGAGCCGCCCTGGCGTATCATCGCGTCTGACTGCATCTTAATCGTGGTTGCTGAAAAGTGCTTGATGGTGGTTTCGGATGAGGGAAGCTCCATCGGAGTTTAAAATTCCCGCTATTCCCGCTATCTTTAGTAGTGGGTTTTTGTGGCCATTTGCTACAGCATTTTCTCCGATCACCACTGCGGGAGTTGGAACGAACAAATATTTGGTTGCTTGTAAACGTTTGGCCCAGTTTGACTTCGCTGCCTTTTTAGGGCAAAATCCTCTCTTCTCTGTCCAACCTCCAGCCCAATCCGGTACTTTGCTTCGGCTTTTCCGGCAGAATTTGAAATAAAACATCGGCCCGTGCGGCAAGAAACCAAACAAAGCTTCGGCTTTTTCCGCAGTATCAAATTCTTCATTCGATCATAATTTATTCTGCCCCTAGTCCGCCTCTACTATGATCCTCCCCTATCTGCTTTCGTTTAAGAGCTCCGCCCTCCCTCAACCCACCTCCCCCTCTCTCCCCATGTCTCTCACTGTTGAAGGAGAGCACGGCCTAGAGCCATCGAGTCAATCTTCAGCTCGCCGTTACTTGCCCTGGGGTCATGTCTAATGGAATCAATCAAGGTATGCTCTGAATATACTCAAGACATAGCGCTAACCATCCCTAGTTCAGCCAACAACCGTTCAGTAACTCTCAACCACGCCTCGAACTCTGATCTAGGTAGGATTTCATGCTCGTTTTCTCCGGCAGTCGGCTACATTGAACTCGACTTGGAATAGATCAAAAACTCGCCTGTATCAATCTCCCCCACGCATTGACTCGGGCTCGATGCATATCCGTGAGGTTTGAACTTGCCTTCCATCTCTATCTCATTTAACTTTTTTTTTCGCGTGCAGGCTCGCCGTATCCCGATGCTCTCTTACTTGTGCACTTCGTACAAGGGGGTCTGGATCGACTCTGAGTCGGAGTGATGCACATATCGTAAGATTTTCAACTCGGTCTCCATTTGACAATGTCTCAATCCTCATTCGACGCTCTAGGGATCTTGACCATTAATCTTGCAAAATAAACACTCAGTGCATCCAAACCGAGGCAAGTTTCATGTTCGTTTATTCTATTCACACCTGCATTCCATCGCTTCAAAGTGCTGAGAAATTGAACTTCGAGCTTTCGACGTTGTATTCAACTGCCTCGGATTCCTAATGCCCTTTCATTATATCTCCTTCCGTCCTTCCTTAATCCTATTGCTTGCCATCTTTCCAGGGCTCGCTTTCAACATCGCTTTTACTTCGGAATTGCAGTCCGAGTCCCTTCCAACTCTCCCCGTATATGTCACTCTAATTACCGTGTACCTACTCCTTTGAAAGTGCGCTTGGGAGCCTCTAATGCCCCCGCGTTTCAATCTGTTCAACCTGCTAGAGATCCATCGCGATAAGTCTTCAGCGCTTCAGCTTCAATCTCCTTTGTCCTACCTGCCACTCCTACAATATTCGCGGGAATCCTTTCTGTTCGAGACTCGAAAGCACTTTATGCACTTGAATTTCCCTGACACACCTTATTTATTCATTCCCCAGCTTGAGCCCGCCGCTACACCGGACAAGAGCAACAGTAAGTGCACGTAGGTGCCGTCACGCTTCCGACTCCCCATCCAGTCGTTCTTATCAACTGTCATGAATTCCAGCCCGCGAAGAATTGAATGCATTCAATTCAAGTTATTACCTACAATGCCAACTACATAAACGCCGCCCGCGTGTGCAAGGCCGAATCATTTAGTGGCTCCCGAAACCCTCCCCCACCGAAACGACTCCTGGCGTGTCGACGTGTTCGTAAGACTCAATGGGCGCCGCACCGTGCACGCGCCTCGCGCTGCGCCACGCCCGTGACTCGCGAATCACGCACGGGCCGCTCTCGACTCCTGCAGAGAATGCTCAGCAGGGCCTTTTACGCCAAGCAGCTCGGAATATTGCGAAAGATAAATGACACGGAGCAGACTGAAATGGTGAGATCCCTTCATTTGTGTATAACTGTGGTCTTATCCGTTCACTGGGCTGGTACTGAATCTTAATCCTGGTTTGCTACGGACAACTGTCCAGCAGTCCCGGGGGGTTTTCATGTGCCCGTGTTCTTGCTTATTTATTCGTTCTCGACCGTTGACTCTCGTTGATACGCAGATTGGTCTCCCCGTCGGTCGAGATGCAGAGCTGCCTGAAATCGCTGCAGATATGGTTCCCGGTTACGTTTACGGTATGTGGGTCAGTATGCAGCGCGTCGACAAGGCTGTCGGGGAAGAGGCCCGGACGGTGTGTCTTTCACCTGTCTAGTTATATTCGCGCTGATTTGGAGCCAGTTTTACAGTATGAGAAGCACCTTCCACGACACCATGGACCGTTGGGATTGCATCCGCGGCAATTCTTAGGTGTGTGACAGAGTGGAAGGCGGCTGTGAATTTTGTTAATTGTTGAACATGCCCTCTACTACATGTGCCGTGATGAAATCTGGACGGTCCCTAATTCTCCTGCTACATTGCTCTTGTACGGTGTGCTTCAACCATTATGTGTTCCAAGTAATCAGGAGTCTTGGTTCCCGTTATAAACAGGTGCAATTTATCGTCTGCTTAAACATGTCAACGCCAAGTTACTGCCCCTCCGTCCCTGGCTCGAGCATAATATTTTTGTGATTTCATCCCAACACGAGACAGGTCGCTCTCACGCGGCTCTCTCTTTTCGTTCAAGGACATAGCGGACGACAACGACCCAGCGGTTCTTCATCGGTTGCGGGGCTTAAATGAGGCACACGGGGTGGCTGTTTGGGGAGATCGACTTCGTCCGTATTCTCGTAAGTGCTCCGTATTTCGCTGTCTACCTTCGCTGATGAAAATCAGGAGAACGGAAAAGGCCTCTGTGTCAGACTCTGCTGACCTCAAAACGCGTCTTGCTTGGCTGTTTCTTTGTTTAATGCGCAAGTTAAGGTCTTACACGAGATATTAAGTATTGAGGAGGCATCAAAAGTAAGCTTTCTCTGTCAGCAGCCTGGCCACCCAACCGATTAACTTAGTATCTGGCAGGCTGGAGTCCTCCGAGAGAGTTGGTTCCAATCTACACTCGATATCCCGGTCGGGGCAGAGGAGAACACCTTTTTGGTGCGTGGCATACACCCTTGGTATTCGGTTTTCGATACCGACCGCCCATTCTTTGCTTCTATCTTTCCCGATATAGCTCTACATCATGGCACCGTCGGCGGGGATCCATAGGTATCTAACGCATACCTTCAAAAGTGGCTGATGTCATCAATCGCACAGCGACTCTGCAACGCGCTGATGTCTCTGACGATTCCATCAAGACGATCGAGCGCGTAGGAATGCGATCTTCATTCTCCTGATGTTCTGACACCTATTTCAGTGTTATTCGCATCTGAGTTCCTCTATCCCGGCTGGAGAACATATAGCCCACTGGGCTCAATTCTCCAAAGACGTCTCCGGAGACAATTTTGATGAAACCCGTAGACTTGATGGTAGACGAATATACAAAAATGATCCCAACCGTAGAATTGATTAAAACGGGAGACAGTGATGGGAGACAAAATCCAAGCCGGTCATACGCGGATGTGAGCCGGTTTGCGAGAGATGTGTCACACAAATCTCCCTCTCAAGGCCTCCAGGCATTTGACGTGTTCCAATTGGCTTGCAAGACATATCCACTACCTTATCTGATTCACATCCCCGAGCATAGAGCTTTCAACCAACTCCAAACCAACTCTCAACTTCCATCGGTTGAATCAGTTTCTTCGGATGCCACTTGGCTAGAGACACTATACTCGTCATCACCGAAAGTAACCGGTAATTGATCGATTGTGACAGATCACGTGGACTGGGTTCAGCCATACATTACCACCAGATACCTACTGATATTAGCGGCGGACCGCATAATTTGTTTGGGGAGAATTGCCCCAGTATTGATCCATAGGGACCAGAAAAGATTAGTGACCCATCTTCGAATTATGCCATTTTATCCAGCAGTCAAAAGAAACCTTGCAAGGAAATTACCAGGAGCCTGAAGGCAAAGTGGGCTACCTTGCAATCGATGGATAGCCATCTCTAGTGGATTCTGGAATGGTTAAGTTTGTGATCATGTCCCATGTTCCTGCGGCAAATTGTGCTGTAGCATTATCTGTTATATTCTAGAATTATTCGTTGAATGAGTGGTTCAGATGGTAATTGGTCATGTAGAACATCATAGATGTATAGAACAATTATTCTGGAGTGCTCCTGTCAGGTCTTGCACAAAGTTGAGTTGTTCACAGTTCCATTTTTGGGGGGTTTACTGGACAACAGCTTGCGCAAGATCTATGCAGACATGACTTGCCCTGAAAAATGTGTTGCTTATGAGCATTGATTCACTTTACTTGAGTTCTAAGCCATGAGGCATGTGAAGCATATCCTAAGGCATTGTGCTGACCACTGAAAACTACATACCTACTTCCACACCAAGCCCTACATCTCAATTTTTGACACAAGTAACGAAAATGAGCAGGCCTTAAACAATTGATCTCCATAAAGTGTGCACATGATTTTTGATACCAAATTCATTCTGGAGGGCAAGAATATATCCAGATGAAAATCCCTAGGTAATCGCACTAAGAATATTCAACAAAGTTCCGCTGTAATACGACAATTACCGGGTACTTTTGGTGATGACGAGTAGTATTGCATTGCAGCAGGCGAATAACCACAAAGCTCGTACTTCCTCCGGCCATTCTCTAAACGCTCGCTACGCGGCTGCCAGTCCCAAATACCAACCTGGTTTGAACGTGCTGGGCTGCTGCCAGTTGTTTGGACCACCCAAAGGTCTCTCTGAAGGACGACGAAACTATGCTATACAGTATCGCGGTGAAACATGTAAGCCCTACTTAGCACCGTTAAAGCATCGTAGCTTTTCGCCACCTATACCCGGATTTGCAACCATCAGCAAGAGTTGTGCAAGGAGGCCCTTACGGCACTGGAGACACATGTTTCCTCGGCGGGGTAAACTCTTGTTATAAATATTCACAGATACTTACGGGAAGTCTAGAGGAAACAGCATGGGGGCAAGCGGCGAGCGAACATATTTGAGCGCTAGCCAACCAAGTATGCCATTCTGGGAACGAAGCGGTAGTGCACCAAAATAAGAGTCAAACTGCACCGACAGCACCTACGATGCGTGATCGTGAACCAGGATGATGGGACGGGATGAGCGGGAACGTCCGAGCGGCCATAGAAAATTGATCGGCGGTCTCGCGTTTTGTCTCTGGAGAATTTGATGGGCTGACATTCCATCATTCATCTCCAGAGATGTCTACAGAGACGGATCTCCCAGTGGGCTCGACCTTCTGCCCGGTCGGGAGATATTCCCCGGAAAGGGGTAGATTATGTCTGTGATGTATTAAACGCCGGATGTACTTTGTGCCTTTAAAATGAAGATGATTCATGTGCATTCGGTGTACACTTGGGAGACTAAAATGCGACGTGGAAGGTGCCGCTCGGGAGTCATCGATCGAGGGAGACTAAGACCTACGAGACTGGACAAAGTCGGAAGATAGATAGCGGGCATTGCCGCGAAGCGGGCTACATAGATTATCTTTAGTAGTGGGTTTTTGTGGCCATTTGCTACAGCATTTTCTCCGATCACCACTGCGGGAGTTGGAACGAACAAATATTTGGTTGCTTGTAAACGTTTGGCCCAGTTTGACTTCGCTGCCTTTTTAGGGCAAAATCCTCTCCTCTCTGTCCAACCTCCAACCCAATCCGGTACTTTACTTCGGCTTTTCCGGCAGAATTTGAAATAAAACATCGGCCCGTGCGGCAAGAAACCAAACAAAGCCTCGGCTTTTTCCGCAGTATCAAATCCTTCATTCGATCATAATTTATTCTGCCCCTGGTCCGCCTCTACTATGATCCTCCCCTACCCGCATTTGTTTAAGAGCTCCGCCCCTCCTTCGACCCGCCTTCCCCTTCCCCCCTTTGCGCATTGCACTTTGTCTTAGATCCAGATGGTGGCCGCTAGGCCCAGAATTCCAGATGCATTAGATCACGGGCGAGAGCGACAGCTCTCCGGCGCAATGTGAGGATCCTGGCGCGGAAACCCCAGCATTGGCCCTGAGTTACAATAGCGGCAAAGAAATTAAAAATATAATGATCAATGTTGAGGTTCCATTGAAGGGTGGGTGGGCGGCCCAAATGAATCCAGCGCAGGGAGCGAGACAACGTCGAGCGAGCAGACATGGAAGATCGAAAGAAAGAGATCTTCGATCACAACCTCCGTTGATGTGTAAACTCTATTCGTCCCGATCCCTCGTGCCTCGTTAACGGTAGAATGTCAACATGTCTCTCACTGTCGAAGGCGCTTCTGTACCATCTTTCTCATATGCCAACATCCCTCACACCGTCTTGTCTCCCTCCTTCATCTCTCGGCTCGGCCCCTCTCGTCCAACGGGATACTTGTTCACCGTGACCGTTGGCCCCTCTAGATCTTTTTCCTTCCCCCTGCACTGCACGCTGGGGCCCCAATCGCCGTTCGACGTAGTCCTCGGCTATGATTGGGCTGCCCACTTGCGTGACTGCCTCTTGCATTATGGCTTTCGTTTAGATCTACCTCCTCCTCCTGGACCTTCTGCCGCAGCTATCCCTACCCCTCCCGCGCCCATTGGTCCTTCTCCGCCATATGTTCACCCAGCAGCTTCCCCGTATTATCCCGCTCCTTTCTCCCAGTATGGCACGTATCCCCCTCAACCGTTGATGACGGCTTCTTACTTTCTATCAGCGCCATCCTTCTTAGTGCCCACGTCGTACTACCCACTGGCCCGCTCCCAATACTGTATGCAGTTCTTCTTCTGGACGCTACTTACTTACTTACTTCATCCAGCGACTTCATTGTACTACCCTCCTAGCTCCACTTCTTCGTCCAACGCCAACGGTGCGCCCGATTTCTATGTGTCTGGGCTAGTTACTGACTTTACCCAGCTATTTCATGGTACTACCTGTCCAACTCCTCGCCTTCGTCCACCGCCGGTAGTGCGATTTCTCTCCTGTGTCTCTGCATGTTCTTACTCCGTTCCCCAGCACATTCGCCCTTGGTGTATCCTTTACCCGCTTCAGGACACCCCCGTAGAACATTGCCTGGTATGTTTTCTACATCATTTGGCACCCATGTCCTAACTCTCTCGATTTAGCGCGCTCCGTCGCGTCATCCCGTGCTACTGAAACTGAAACTGAAACTGAAACTGAAATTGAAACTGAACTTGGACACGTTGATCGTTATTCTGTTGATACACCACCCCTATCTGTCCCCCCCAAATTATATCATCATTCCCCGTCCCAATCCTCTTCTGGTGCCCGCGACTCCGCCCCGCCAAAAACTCCTGACCCTGCTGATTTGATGTCCATCTCCCTTGTGTCTGCTCTTGTCAATGAAAACATTTTCACGATGGCCCTTCCGCCCCTTTGACCGCTCTTAGGCTTCACCACATTAGTTATGATTCTCGTATTTCCCTCGCCGCCGCTCGCAGTGCAATTATATGCCATCTTCTTTCTGGATCATGTGTTTCCTTTTGCTCCCAAAATCACTCTTCCAGCAAGTGTTCGTGTCAAGCATTTGGTCTTGCATTTGGCGGAGCTAAGGAGATGTCCTTCGTGGCACTAAGTACATTGTTGTCTGCATCTGAGTCCATGTTGCCCGATTCCGCTGTTGCTTTAGTGGGAAATTTGCTTGGTCTGTCCGCGTCGGTCGGCGACTCACGGTTTCGCGTATTTACCGCCCTCTCTGCCCGACGTGACTCCCTGATATCTGTGCATTCTGAGGGCCACCCTTCCACCTCTGTTTTCAACCGGATTTCAAAACTGCCCCTCGGAACGCTGTTGGCGCTCGCTAGATCTCACGGCTTAGATTGTTCAAGGACATGGCAGACGACAGCGACACGTATGCTATGCATCGGTCGCAGGGCTTGAGGTGATACACAGGCTGGCTATTTGGCGAGATCGACTTCGTTGGTGTTCTCGTACGTGATCTATATCCCACTCTCTACCTTCCCTTATCCAAGTCAGGACAACGAGAAGGGACTCTGTTGCCCTCGGGATGCCACATGCTCGGCTGAGGCATTATTTGTCGACCAAATTGAGGTCTTGCGCGAGACAATAAGTGTGGAGGAGGAATTGGAGGTGGGCGGTCTCTCGCTTTTCCTTAACAATTATTTACTGTCCGGCAGGGCAGTGTGCTCTTGGAAAGCTGGTTTGGATCTGCTTTTAATACCCGAGTGGAGACAAAAGAAAATACTTTATGGGTGCGCCGTTCCAACTTCTGAATGGTATTGGTTACTTACATCTTGCTGATCCAGCTCCACGTCATGGCACAATCGCCGGGGATCTACAAAATTCTGGCAAAGACCTTTAAAGTCGAGTGTGTCATCAAGTGCAAGGCGACGCTACAACGGGCCGATATCCCAAACAATTCTACTAACATGACCGAACGGGTGAGCGTGTGATCTTCACTTTACAGAACTATCTCACTCCCATTCCAGTCTTACGCCCTTCTGAGCTCTACTCTCCGGATCTCCCTCCTGGGAGATGTTCCCTGCAAGGTGTATGTGATGTAGTTGACGGCGAATGTACATCGTGTGTTTAAAATGAATACGGCTAGGGGTTCAAGGGTGCGAATGGAAAGCTAAGAGCTGGGGAGGCAGGAGATAGATAGCGGGCCCTGCCGCGAAGCGGGCTACATAGATTATTAAATGTCAAAGAACGACATCCCCGGCAGATGGGAGCTCATCGCGGCATATCGGCCGACCACATGATCCGCTGAAAATAGGGGCGGATGGCACCCAGTTTTACCTCAATTGCCGTGGAGGTTTTGCACGGGGTTGAGCGAAACGCCTGCGAGGATTGCGAACGGCGCTCAAACCAAACGCCGCATATTTTTTGGGAAGAAACCGTTAGCAGGCTCACGCTGGAATGGCTACAGACTCATCAAACAAGCTTTACTTATGTACTTCATGGAAGACCAGAACCCCAGAAGGAAGAAGGCCAAGTCCCCAACGCAAGCGCTACTTCGAAACTGCGCCACTATTTTAAAATGGACTTACATCGAGAGGCTTTGGCTTCGATCCTTCTGCGTATACCCATCAATTGGCCGTAGAAGTTCTGCGGTACGTGGACCACGCATACATATCAACCTGTGCCCCGGGCGGATGGGCTTTTTAGGCTGTGCAAGAGAGAAATCGAGGTCGAAACACCAGAATATGCTCTAGTCACCTGCACGTCTTCAGACGAGGTCGAGGAATCTTCCTGGCTAAATTATTCTCCAATTCTCCAGAGCTTCAACGCTGCGCGGCGGAAAAAATTAAATCCAACGCAGAGTTCCTAAAAGGCATGACTTGTTTAAATTCCAGACTCAGCATTGCTCTAGATATTGTTGTGAACTCAGTATGCCCACGAGGTCCTTGAAATTTTCTATACCATACTTACCCGCGTGTTCCGTTCAAATAACAATTGATCTACACATTCTGGCCGGCCTCCCTTTAAGTTTATTCTGTGCTACCTTCTTGTCTCTTTATATTCCTTGAGTTCGACCGCGGCGAGTCGCTAGCGGGCTCGGCTACGGGGGTATAGACGGATAGTGTATATTTGCGCATGTACGCTTCGATACCTCCTGGAAGCCGGCGTTCCTAAGCGGGACCGGCCGTGTAATTAGACCTACCTGCATGAGGCTGCCATCTCTTCGGGGATGGGAATGTCTGACATCCGCCTGGGTCTGGGTCTGGCCATCTTCAATTGAGCATCGAGAAACGACTGGGGGTCGCCTGGTTTAATCGAGCAAGTTGCCTCTGCCGCAATTGCTCATGATCAGCCCCGCTCGAAAAGTATGCATTGGGTTGGGAGCTAACTCGAACACGCAAGCCAAACCAAGCAGACGCAAGTTTTTTAATATACATCCCGCCAAGCACGCCTGAGTCGGAGCACTGCTGGGATTGTGCTCACTCGATATCATGCCAGTGGCACGGATCGCATTTTCCTTACTCGCGGTGGACGGACCCGATGTGGTTGCCAAGGACGGACGCAAATCAAAGTCCTGACACATATTGATATGATGCATGGCTGTTCGCAACGTTCACCCCAAGTTCACCCGCCGCCATGATTTAGCCGCCGCTCGTCATCGAACTATGACATCACATGGTGGGCGCTTAACGATCGAAGATCGAACCCTATAAATTTAGCCGATATATATAACCAGCACCCACACATTTCTCAACCCCTAGAAACGATGCCCGCCACCTTCCTTCAAATACTCTCCCTCGCCGCATTCGCCACGCAACGTTCGTGCTCTATTCCATTCTGCTTAACAGTACACCCACCTAACATGAATCCAGTCGCTGTTGCTGCGCCGGCGTTGGTCACGGTCGTTGCTCCCTTTGGCGGGGACTCGACGACGGTCCTGTCCGCGGAAGTCCTTGGTGTTGGCTCAGACGGGCGGACTACATACGCGATGGCACAAAACGCGATGCAAGGGTCTAGTGTGCTCGTTTCAGCAACAGGTACGCTCCCATTATCTCCTGTCCTTGCGTCTCCACTACAACTTGGATTACATAGGCACCTTGGTCGAGGGCTCCGACCACGTATCCTACACCTACGCCCTCGCCGGAGACGGCCTCACGATCAACGTCGGTGCCGACTGCGCCCTAACGGGCGGAAATGCGCTTTGCGGTGTAGCGGGGCAGACAGTGACGGTCTCGTCGTTGGGCTCGTGGGTCCTCGATGTCGCGTCGACTACGTCTTCGATTGCGTCGACCGCTTCTCCGAGTGGGTCGAGCGCTTCTCCCAGCGGGTCGAAGACTTCCCCGAGTGGGTCGAGCAGCACCCCGACCGCCGGCGCAAGTAGCTCGGCGCCAACATCTGCGCCGACCACACAGCCGAATTCCTCACGGAGAACATCGACATCGCTCCTCGGGGTTTTGGCGGGCATGTCGCTGGTGTATATATGGGTTTGGGCTTAAGTCTATATAGAGGGTCGGTCATCGGTCGAGACTATTAATTTAATACATGTGCCAATACGGTTGGCCGCAGCAACGAGATTTAAATACAGGGCTCAAAATCCCCACTTCGGCCGGCTAACACGCTGGTTGTGGTCCTCCGACCCTTGCCTTGCGTCGAATCTGGTTCCAGGTAAAATGACTCAAAATTACGACTTTTCCTCCAAGAATTGAAGTTTTGGCAGATCCCGTCTGAGTTGTGGGTTGCATTCTCCAGAAAATTCTGCGCAAGAATCCGTTCAACACGTAGATTTTGCTGACTCTACTCTTGTCCATGTATCACATCTACAACTCAACAACACTTAAGAATCTCGTGTCTAAAAATTTCCACCGAGGAAAGCTGAAACTCCATCGCCTCACACAATGGACAAGTATATGAGATGCATACGGAATCACAACCAAGGCCAAACTACACATCATCTGCAATTAAACAACCCGATTTCCATCCCCGTCAACCTTCTTCTCATCGTTCTCGGACCCGTCGTCCGCTTGTTTCTCGAGCGCTGGATTCACGGCGATGAGTACCAGACATCCGGCGAGAATTTGGATTTCGACTGACCTCGCTCCTGCTTCGCGATCCCGGCGTCGCGTTGCTCTTGGGTCACCGAGCCGAAGATGATGTCCATGTCTTCGAGCGAGCGACCTTTGGTCTCCGGGATGAGCCTATGGGGGCGCTCAGCATAATTCAGCTAGATCGGATTGAGAAGGGAGGCTTACAAGGCGAACGTCCCCATGCCCGCGATGTTGATCGTCCCGAACATTAGGAAAATCTAGACAGCGTTATTCGTCCACTCTTGTCGCATTATTATGATTTTGAACCAACCTTGTAGCCAAGGGCGGTGACCATCTGAGGAGTCGTTTTTGTCAGCGTGAAGTCTAACGCAAAACGTGAGATGGGTTGTGAGGGTAGGAGACGAGGAACACAGACTCCAGAGCCACTGCGATGCGCTAGCGAGGGCCATGCCGTAGTGGCGCGTGCGCGTCGGGAAGATGTCCGAGCAATACACCCTGTTCCTCCGTCAGTCCCCATACTTAAACAGGATTCAAAATTTCACCAGGGGAGCGGACCTGCGAACATCGCCATGGTAAGCAAATAAGAATCATGCAGGGTAAATCAAGACGCACCCCACCCCATCGAGTAGAAGCACACGTAGATATACAGCATCGCCGCCATCGCTTTCGACGCGGCGGGCGGGTCCGCGACGACGGTGTTGGCGCCCGTCGCGGGCGGCGGGTGCGTTTTGAGGATCGCGCCGATGATAAAGAACCCGATGCCCATGCCCATGGCGCTGATGAACAGCGAGGCCTTGCGGGGCTGGGTAAAAGTGCCGCGCCTGCCGCGGCACTGCCGCGCATTGACGCGGCGGTGGCTGTGTTATTGCCGCGGCGCTGCCGCGCAGCGTTCAACTCGGTCCACAGAGCTCCACCGGCTGAAACTAATGTTTGCGCAAGGTTTATATATTGCAATACATCATTTAGACATAAAAAAATTACAGCCGAAATTTTCCTAGTCGGGCTTAGTCGGCCCTGGACAGCCCATACTTTAGGTAATTCTTGCCCTGTATACACTTTCAGGTCAGTCGACAGTCACTATATCCTCTCTTACGTTAAGTCCTGGACTCTCACCAGTGAAACGGGGTTCATTGAGCCCACAAAATGAGAGTCTTACTGCAGATCTGACTGACTGGTTGAAAGTGCCGCGCCACTAAGTACCATATGACATTTACACCCAGTACTGTACCCTTCCTTACAAGAATTCAAAGCAAGTCCTCCAGAACGTCCTAAAATTCATAAACAATGAAATCAACTCGTTGCAAGATCTTTGTGTATTTTTTTCATCTATTCAAGTCAATAATCATCCAGGGGCTGGTTAAAAGTGCCGCGCATTGACGCGGCAGTGGTTGTGCGATTGCCGCGCAGTGTTTAATTCACTCGTCAAAGGTTCCCTGGCCCCGAATTGTGATCGCGCAAGGTTTAATAGGCCCAATACATTGTTTGGACACGAAAAACCCACAACCTTAATTTACTAGGCGGGCTTAGTCGGAGCCAAGTCGGACCTAACTAAGGGCTTTTTCTCGTTGGTCCCATTGAATTATGGGAGAGAGCGACCAAAGAAAGGGAGCAGGAATTGAATTGCACTCCAACTCCACTCATAGTATAATTCTCCCTCTTTTAAAAGATAGGTGTGTCTATCCGTCTGAAACCTTTTTAAGCTCCGCCCCGAGATTACACTGAGACTTGTCCTAAAGCCAGCGAAGACTTATTCTGTGTTTTTTTCACACAGCCAGGAAAGGCTCTGGTATGTCTCAGATTTACTGTTCAGCTGAAATGCTGGGGCATGAAGCACCCCAACACACTTTTGTTCAACTTAAGACAGCGAACCAAGATTTATTAATGACCCGGCCGCATTTTCAACGACCAGGGGATTCGCGTACTCTGATTTCCATGAAATATGTGCATCTGACTTCGTCTATATCCGACCATTGGAACCCCATGTAATGTAATACTCATTGCAAAGTCTTAACTTCCTGTCTTGCATGGTTGAACCATATGTCCCCTCCTACCTGCCAGAACCTTCAACCGAGATTGCCGGACACTTCTCACCTTTGAGCCGGTGTGGGGATTAAATTAAACTCCTCCTTCCATGGTTCCATGCGACTCCATGGTTTTCAGGAGGCTCAACACTTCTGTTGGATAACAAGATCTTCTCCCCGAGGGATTTTGGTGACCAGCTCTCAGACAATTGTGCACTGCTTGACCTGCACCACCAATCCAGCTGGCGCAGAGTTCATCAGAGCCTGCACCTCATTCAGGAGAGCTGAATCCTCAGTATCCTGAGCTCCGGCAAGTTTAACCTGAATTGAGTTTACTGGGAGGGATAAATGTAGTGTGCATTCTGTCCGGTGCAACTGCCGCGGCACTGGCACGCGCCCATCATTAAAGCTTGATCTTACTCTTCATAGCTCCCACAAATCCTATTCAACAGATATGTACAGTGTATGGACTAAGGAACTCAACTCAATTAAAGAAACTAACTGTTGTGCCTCAGAGTGAGATTTTATGTGTTGTTATAAAGTGGCCCAATTCTACATGCATTTTGAATCAATGGAATTAACCGCTACTCTCACGTGATTGCGAGCCCTCTCGGGTTGACCAAGTTCAGTCTTTCAATCTGTTGAACTGAGATTGAATACAGGAATCTACTACCATAGAGCCAATTCAGAGCCAAAATCAAATTATCCTCCTCCCTACGATGAACCTCGCAGAATACAATGGTCTGCTGTCATTCACTCATATGACCTAGACCACATCACTGGAGAAACCAGTCTGGTGATCCGTTAAACATTCCAATTGTGCCTCTGGTGCCCTTGGCATGAATTATCTTCCTCAATTCTGGAACCCAGGCTCCAACGCCGCCCCCAAATAGTAGCAAATTCCCCACTGGTAGGTACATAAATAATGTGTCCAAGCGATGTTCAGCATTCAGTCTCAATCATACAAGTCAGGCCTGGAGGTCAGAGGGGGTCTCTTAGCTATTTCAATTGTTTCAAAGTTGAAATACTGCCCGCTAAAGATTACAACTCCCGAATATTCCCCTTGGTGAATATTTGGAACCCCACCGTGGCACTCTCCCTTTCCACATTGCATGGCACTGTCTCGGGTTGATTAAATTCCGGGTGTACATGAACCACAGATTTTGTAATAAATCATTGGCTACTATTGGAGATGTAATATATTGCCCCGATGGAACTTCTTAATCTTCGCCCGCAGGGTCTGTGTCTCCAGTTCACCTGGGAAATCAGAGAGAGGTTGGATTAACCTTGGTCCTTTTTTGGAGGACACTAGATGTGCTTACACAAATGAAGACAAGACTCATGCACTTCATTCAAGCGGGGAGTTGAACATGGCAGGCACATTTACTGTTTTGTTCAGAAATTAATCTACTTGGTTTGTATCAATGCCCCGAGCTTGTGGTACAGTGAGTCTTGTTCCAAACAGTCCACTGAGGTTGTAAAACATTGCCTGAGCCCGGTTTTATGCGAGAGGAAGTGTATGAAAAGAGCTAGAGGGTGCGCGGCACTCTGCCGCGGCACTTTACCCGGTGACTGTGTTGCCGCGGCACTGCCGCGGAAGTGCCGCGACCACACTATGTCATATAACAGACTTAAAATCCTCAAGAACAAGTTGAACTTGTCTCAAAAGCTCATTTGACACAATCAATGATTATGTATTATATTTATGGCAATACCCGAACGAATCTGACTTTCCAAAGAACAATTGCATGTGGTACTGACCTGTATAGATACAAACAAGCTTTGAATTCGGGCCAGTAGAGGTTCAGACACCTCCTAGTTACATATTTGCTCGAGATACGGTATTCTTACGTGGCTTAGTCGGGCGTAGTCGGGCGTAGGGATTGCCGCGTCAGTGCCGCGGCAGTCACTACGTTCCGCAGCCTCCTAAACTCAGCATGAGTAAGGCCCGTCTAGACATAGCTCAACAGAGGTCTGTGTTTAGCTGTGTAGTGAGGGTCTGTTTAGCTCTTTCTAGCTCAGTCTAGCTGCGGTTAGCTCCGTCTAGTTCAGTCTAGTTCAATCTAGGTCAGTCTAGGCCAGTCTAGTCGTACCTCATCACCTACACAGAGGTAAGTATCCACGATTTGAGGGAAAGGGCCCAGCCAGGCATTCCATTCAAACTCGTGCTGCCTCTACTTAGCTGTCATTTCATGAGCGATCACACATCATGTGACATCAACAAGGTTCGATCTGTCCATCTATGACTCTGATACGTTCTCGTGTCTGGCTACGGGATAAATTAATATTGGTTTAGAATGCAAATTTCACTCAAGTTGCACTAGTACTCGTATAAACATGCCAACCTCCACCACTGGCATAATCCGGAATCACTGATATCCCGAAATCATTACGTCTTGATCTAGATTTAATCTGTCAGTCTGGAACTGGTTCTCAATGTGATATCTCCCATCTATCGTTTGTCAAGGGGATAATGGACACCATACTGCGGTGCCACTGATATTCTCAAATCGCTACACGGGTATGTGAGTTCAATCTGTCAATCTGGAACTGTTTCTCGAGGTGATATTCCCCATCTGTCTTTTGCCAAGGGGATAATTGGCTTCAATCGTGATGGAGGCTATTCAATTGTTCAAGTGGGGGCGAGGACTCGAGAGTCGAGTGGCAAATCTCTCACGGAGACATGGCCCTGCATGCACAAGACTTGGCGACGAAGCTTAAAGCTGATATTTCAAAAATGGTTTGATTCCGACGGCGACCGGTGACTTCAGACTCAGCAGAATGCCCACTGAGGGTTTAATCTGCACCAGAAACGTGTCGAAGAGGTCTGTAGAGGTCAGTGGAGGTCTGGCTAGGTGTCGAAACGGGGTCCTACTCAGCTAAACTCGGCTAAACTCGGCTAAGCCTGGGTAAACAGAGACAGACAGAGTCTGTCTAGCCGATCCGTCGTTGCCAAACTTGGACCACCATCAGCTAAACACAGAATCCGGTTTCATCTGTCTAGTCGACTAAAATGATCTGTTGGGTAAGCCAACATTGCTAGACAGACCTAGCCTGACCTGAGTTTAGGAGGCTGCAGAACGTAGTGAGTGCCGCGGCAGTGCGCGGCAGCCGCGGCATTTTCTCCTGGCCCGGCCTTGCGGCCCAGCCACTCCACGCCGAAGAACACGAAGAGGCACGTGGCGACCAGTTTGACGACGCCGTAGATGCCTGAGGGCTGTCAGAATGTGGCTGTAATTTGATGAGGAGGGGGTACCGTACCGGTGGCGAGGCCGTTCCGCCGTGCGGTGTCGACAGCTTCGTGGGCACGCTCGCGCCCGCCGCGTCTCTCGCCACCGTCGCCGGGAAGGCCTACGTCGTGCAGCTGTTCGTCAACAACCCCTTCGCCGGCGAGGACCTCGAGGGGCCCGCGAACCTGACCATCCTCTGGAACGGGAAGAGCGTGGCTTCACGGACTGGACCTTCGTGCAGGCGGGTGTCGTCGGTACCGGCTCCGACAAGCTGTCCTTCGTCGGCGGCGGGGCGCCCGCGTGGTCCTTCATCGACGACGTCTTCGTCTACCTCGGGCCTGTTGCGCCCCAGTAGGCCGATGCGGACTTGTGCCAAGGCGGGGGACGGCTATGTGGGCTTCCTTTTGTGGGCTCCTAGCTGTGTCCCTTCCGGCTAGTCTCTTATAAACTGACGCTATAACATTAAACCTCGTACCTAGGTTTGTTATAGTTCACAAATAGAAGTTCACTTCTGTTTGTGCTCAGAGGACCGAAAATGTCTCGAAACGGCCTATATAATAGTGGTCTTTGTCATCTTCCGTTTCCGTGAATCGAGCACATCTGCTCTACCTAAGGCTTCTGTGCTGTTCATTTCAACTACATGAGTCTTTACCTCTATGACGGCTGAATCTTCCCTCAAACGCTCTGCTGTATTGTCCGAGTTCACCCCTCGGAAGCGACAAAAAATTACCGGAGACTCAGCAGAGGATACTCGACGTCAGTTTTGCCGTGGCCTTTTCCTTCTGTTTACTTATTAATGATTTCTTCAAAGAACAAAGTTCTACTCCTACTTTTGCGGACCTATTGGATGGTCAGAAAACTCTGACTCGCCGATACATCCTCGACTCGGAGAAGTCGGAAAGGCTCATTGCTCCGTCCGTCGTCCTGTCGAACGCAGCCTTGGTCACTCTTGCCTACGAGCACAACCTGAAACACCAAAAGCGGCCGCTTCTCATCGCTGCACTGCAGGCTCACAGCTGTATATGGTCCTGTCTCATTCACTGTGCTGATGCACAGGCAGCCAGTCTTCTCATTCCAATGAAACCCTGCCGCTTCTCAATCGATCCCAAGCGCCCATCCCGGGAAACGAAACTCTATCTCCTGCACGAAGGCATAATCGTCATAAAGTGTCTATTCACTACACCGAGTCCATTGATGCTTCCGCCGCCGAGTGCGCTACTATGTGGCCTCAGCTTGAATCCGATGAGTCACTCAATGAGGTGCGTTGTCCATCTTATCTATGGGGTAGTCTTATACATAGATAATGCGTGAAAATCGCTCCCAGACAACAGCTGCTGTGCTTGCGCGCAGTCCTTGTTCGTTCTGCAATCACAACGACCTGGTCAAAAATCTTAAATACTGGAGCGTGTCTGACCTCGACATCTCCCTCCTCACCAGATCTGTTGATACTCTCCGTACCATCTATAACCAGCCACAAATCCTATCCTACTCTCTTCACAACGGGCGTTACCAAGCTTGTTCTACTTGTAGCAGATGTGTGAAGGCTCGCAGACTCTTTAAGATCCCTATGTACAGCTGGGCAAACGGCTGGGCAAACGGCTGCTGGATAGGTGAAATGCCAGCAGCCTTGCTTAGGCTTTCTTACGCTGAAGAACTGGTCGTTGCCTGCGCTCACACTACTAAGTGCTGGGCAAAATCAATTCTGGATCTAGTCATCCGATGCTTCGGCAGCGGTCTGCCTCTGGGAACGTGTGCATCCATCCGCACGAGATCTTCACCATTACAACAGTACTGTCCCGTCCCATGTCCACTCTCTACGACGAGATCATTGTTATTTTTGTTTCAGACGAGAATGAGGCAACAGAGGACATGTTCAAGCGGACACCGTTTCTTGTCAGAAGAGGACATATTCTGTACGCGCTTAATTGGCTAAAGGCTAATAACCCATTCTACTTTGACATCACCATCGACTATGTCGCACTAGCGGAATATCCAGCTGATGACAATGGCTGTGTTCCCTTCCCTGTCCAGCATCAAATTCCGAACGACACCATTTGTGGTCAAAATTCTACTTACACTGGCCACGGAATGGACACCACAGAGGCCATATTTGCTGAAACCCTGGATTCAGGCGATCAGATCCCTCTGTTGCTTTCAGGCACATTTTGTTTGAAGTCAATGTTATCGTCCAGTTATTGTACCACTAGTGTATCATGTCGCCGCTGAATTTTCTGCCTCTCACCACACACCAAAGTTTAAGCCATAAAATTCTATTTGTGACCCGCCGCTTGCCGGCCACTCACACTCATCTGTCAGTAAGCTCGATCGTGTTGATGCTCGCGCCGTTGATATATAATCATCGGAGTTTCAATATCTTCCCCACGTTCATTACAGGCGACAGCGACGCGTCTTCTCGCGTTTCCACCATCGCTGGCACCTCCAAACCTCCAATCCGACACGTATAACCTCTGTCACTATCCCCTGGAGCCCTCTAATGGACGGAAATCCGCCACCGCCACCATCAGTGAAGCTGGTTCGCGCATACACACGGCTGCCGAGGCTTACCATTCCTACTCTCAAATCCATCCGCGCAAAAGGCACTTCTTCCGCATCTAACAGTCCTATTTCTCCTCCATCATCGGCATCGATTTAGATCTCCTTGCGAGCCCCCAAGCGCACGTGCTGGCGGAAAATTCATGATGTCCTTACCACCTACGGTTTCGACAGCCTTGGAGAATTTCTCTCTGTTCTTTTTCGTCCCCGTAAACGCGGAGAGAAGGATCTTCGAACCAAAAGCCATAGGCAGACCGTTGCTGCATTCTTGAAAGGACAATCCAAGATTACTATGGCCCATATCATCCCTCTCATCTTTAATCATCATCACAGCCGTCCGAGGAAGAGAGACGTCGATCAGTCTTCCGCAGCATTTTCCCCTTCCAAACCTCTCTCCGAGATTCGCTTCGCCCGTCCATGCCTATCTGCCTGGTAGCGCTCCTTCTTCGTCAACCTCAGCTTCTTATCCAACGCAGATGGGGGATCAACGGCGGGTGAATCGACAAAAAAGAGGGAGTTCTATCCCGGAGGGGAGTGGTGGAGCAGGGAATTCGAGTTTTATATTGTTACGAGCAGCGCAGAGAGAGCAGGGAAAGCGTCGTTTGGCAGAGATGCAGTCGAGGGTGGAGGTTTCAAGCGGTGAGTTCTTATAAATGCGATTGAACGCCGCGATGTAGCATATCTTTTCGGTGAGAATTTCGACCTTTCCCTGTTCGAGGGATTTAATGGCTGGCTTCGGTTTCGATTTTACGGTTGTGGTGCGTGCATCGGATCTCGAATCAGCATTAGAAAGAACTATGAGAGTCAAGTCAGTATGCGAACAGCATCGAACCGGGTAATAGACTTACCGGTGATCTGTTTCTCAGCGGCGGTAAGGGCGCTCGGCTGGAAAAGGACCACTCCACGAGCCGCTGTCTCTGTGTCCCTCCCAACGCGACCTTTCTCCTGCCAAAGTTGATCCACAGTATCGGGAAAACCAACAGAAATACTGTCCAGCAAAGCCTTTACGTTCAACGCATTGGCAAACACGATCGTTGCAATCACAACCTGACATTCCGCATCCTCATCCAGCAACCACAGAATCTCCTCGTTTTCCTGGGCGGATCGCAGCGAGTGATACATTTTCAGTCGTCGTAGTCGATGCGGTCCGGGTGGAAGCGATTTCCAGAGGTAAAGAAACACGCGAAGGACATCGTCAATGGTACGACAATGGACAACAGCTTTGCGTCGGGAGTTCAAATAGTCGAGCAGCTGGGGGAATATCTTGCCTCCGACGCCGTGCTGAAGAGGCTCCATAATGAATTGTGTATTCGGGCGTTCGTTCGAGCCGCGGAACACCACTTTGAGCAGACATATGTTAGACCCATATTGGGGTAGTTGTGGTATAGTGAGATGACTACCCCAATGGGGTCTCAGTTATAGGGGGGCTCCCAATGTATGGGAGCACCCATTGCAGCTAGTATGGGAGCATCCTCAGGTCTATTTGGTGGGTGCTCCCATAGACTTTTCTTTGGCCTGGGTGCTCCCATTGTGCCCCCCGCAGGGGGGCGTTTTTTGGCACTTTTGGGCTGTATTACGGGTGTTTGACAGCCCCTTGCCTGGGCTGGTACCAGGGCCTAATAGGGGGGACTATCCTCTCTACCACTACCACTATATGCATAGCACTCCAGTAGCCAGCTATACAGCTGTGCGTAGCGCTGCCGAAAATCCTGGTTTCCGGTATATTTTGGCACTTTTGGGCTGTATTACGGGTGTTTAGCAGCCTCTCGCCTGGACTGGTACCAGGGCCTAGTAGAGGGGGTTGCCCTCTCTATTACTGTATGTGTTACACTCCGGTAGCCAGCTATACAGCTGTGCGTAGCGCTGCCGAAAATCCTGGTTTCCGGTATATTTTGGCGTGATTTTGGGTCATATTACGGGCATTTGGCAGCACCTCCATAGCCAGGTGTATGGCTGCACGTAGCACTTCCTCACATGTATCGTACCCCTCTCTACTTTGGGCTCCGAACAGTTGCCCTCTAATATTGTCATTCCCACCCAGCTGTATATTCACCTTTACTTTTGCTCTTGTTATTTGTGAGTTCCCGAAACCCCCCGCACATCACTCTTAAGGCCACGTTGTAAGAGACATCTAGAATTAACATCTAAGGCAGATGTATTCACCCTGGCTGAGCTCTTACTTGAAGCTATTCTGTCTCATGGGCTCTCCCAATATGCCCTGAGGGGAGCTCCCACTAGAGGCATTGGGTGCTCCCGCACAACTGCATGGGACCTCCCAGTTGGGTCTGGAGGGAGCACCCACCAACATCATATGGGAGCACCCACCATATTGCGGGAGCACCCACCTCATGTTTCGACGGGTGCTCCCACCCAACTGCTGGGAGCTCCCAGCCCAATGCATATTTCCCATGGGAGCTCCCACAATAATATCCAGCGGGAGCTCCCACCTAACCCTATTACCGTGTGGGAGCTCCCACTTGAACCTTAATATTGCATGGGAGCTCCCACATAAACATATCTTGCCTTGGGAGCTCCCGCCCCTCTTAATAACCTGGCGGGAGCTCCCATTGATTAATTTATACCACTTGGGAGCATCCATCCGCATATTGGGTGCTCCCATTACAAGCCCTTTTTTTCAAAAAGACTTAGCACAACTTGGATGAAGTCAAAAGTTATGATATTCAATTATTTTGGAAGTAAGTATTGAGTACTGAATGCTAATAGTAATCTGAAATATGTTTCACTCATTTGAAATCAACCTCTTCATCAGTCTGATTCCCTTATCGCTTTTCCCAAGAATTCCCATATCCGGACCGTAGCGGTTGTTGTACATTGTTTGTATATTTGACTTGGCCACAAAGTCAAAATTTTCAATTATTTTGGAAGTAAGTATTGAGTACTGAATGCTAATAGTAATCTGAAATATGTTTCACTCATTTGAAATCAACCTCTTCATCAGTCTGATTCCCTTATCGCTTTTCCCAAGAATTCCCATATCCGGACCGTAGCGGTTGTTGTGCATTCTTTGTATATTTGACTTGGCCAAACTCAACTATTCAAATATTCTCTACCCAAGTGTGCCAGTCAGATTTTTTAATATGACTACCAGTATGTTTACTTACTCGTGTAGTTTCCTCAGTCCAATTGACTTCTCCCTGAGCGCACGAATTCCATATTCAGACGATAGCGGTTGATGTGCATTGCCATCCCTATGTAGCATTAAATTGTTGAGTGTACCCGGAGTCATTCAATAACATTGGACATTCATGCAGCACAAATATGTCGCAGATCCTCACCGGGCGCTAGACTTTGTTTCGGTCTCTCTGCAAGCAAGACCAAACAACTGCTACGGGCCCAAAAAGGAAATTGCTGACTAATGAAACAGGTCTTTACCAAGTCAAAACAATAGGGCGAGAGAAACAATACAATAGGAAAGCATTAATAGTCTAGTCAAACATGTAACTCTTGAACTTTTCCTCTGCCATCGCACTCGCTTGCTCGTTCTCAACCGCACGCTTCCGCGCTCGTCGGCTAGCGCCCGAATCGGGTGAGCCGTAAGGGTAGCCAGAGGCGCTGTGGGGCAGGTGGTCAGAGGGGCGGGGACGGGTGGCTACAAATAAAATGAGCCGCTAGGTCGCTGGGTAGGAGTTGTATTCCATTACATACCTTGACTAGCGCTGGCTGGGCGCCACGCCGGGATGGGACAAGCTGCGGTGCGATCGGCCGATCCCTGAGATAACCCATAGCCGAGGAGGGCCCGATCCAACTCGTTCATCCCGATGACGTCCGCCTCAATACAGTACTCCCTGAAGGGTACGAGGAGACGAGGGACGCCGTCAGGGACGCGAGTCATGGCAGGGACTGAAACGAAGTCAGTCGACAACCCCAAATCACAAGCGAAAAACCGTACGCACCAACATGCAAAGGACAGCCTGAGTCTGTCGTCTCGCAAGCGATTGCATCAGGCGCGCAGGTGCACTAAGATGCAAAGGCTCCTAAGTCAATGAACCGTGAAGGAAAGGCACGAATGCACGCACCGGCGGGGGAGCCTTGTTGTTCCTCTTGAAAACGTCGCATGCTTTGCAGACCTTGCCTAGGGCGTGGATATAGCCACAGAAGGTGCTGTAGCAAGCCCAGCCGTACAGGGCGACCAGCCGGTGGCACATGGCGCATTTATCGGTGCCGAAGTCCTTGATATGCATGTCGGTGCCGCGGGCGAGTTCTTCCTTGGTGAAGAACGTGAGGAAGCCTTCGTGCTCGAGATTGATGTTGTAGTAGGGCGGCCTGGGTGTCGGACGCGGAGGAGGGGGAGGCGGGAGGCGGGCAACCGGGCGCGTGGAGCGCGTCGTAGGTCTCAAAGGCAAGCTGCGGCGGTTGTGCGACATTGAGTTCAGTGGGAATGGAGGGTGGTGGCCGTCCTGCAAGGATCCGCGACTGTTAAATAGACTCTGCCACCTTGAACCAACAATAGCACGCACCTATATCCTCATCCGGTCAGGCCACCATATTTTTCCTCATCACAATGGCCCCCAGTCTTGCTTAATTGGGAATTCCGTCGATATTCTTGCCCATCATCTTGCTTGATCGGGAATTCCGTCCAGTCTATTGCCATTAACGTCAACGCCACCACCTAATCGCAGAACAATGGATTCACGTACCTTGTATATTCCCTGGCCGTCATTCCGCAAGTCGTTTGCCACCCGAAATTTTACTATCACTATCACTACACTTCATACATATTCCACATATCAATTCATAACGCTCGTAAAGAAAACTAAATATTACAAGTTACAAAGAAGGAGCGAGGCTGACAGAGAAAGAAAAGAACTACGTTAATACAACTCCCAGCGTTTGACGTACTTGTCGTAAATCACCTGGTGCTCGTCCTCGAACACAGCTGCAAAACCATCCCAAAGTTTGACCCACTCATCGGTGTTCTTGTCTTGGAACCGGGTATGCCGTTCCGCTCGCCCTTGCATGCCCTTCGAGGTCTTCTTTAGTTGACCGAGAATTACTGGGGACTGCTCCCCCGCCTTGACTAGCTTGAACTTCACCAACGACGCCGCCTTCTCCGCGGCATCCTCAGCGAGATAGCTATTGGCCTTCTTCGTCAAGGCCTGCCTCTCCGCCTTGGACATCGACGGCCCCGCCTCAGGCCGCGCCTTCTTTGCTGGACGCGGAGGATCGGGCTCGTTCGAGCGCTGGTCGGGCTTGGAGGAGCGGGCCACCGCTCTATGCCCCTTCGTCCGCGAGTGCGAACGATCCCGGGTCCCCTGCCCATGACCCCCGCCGCGTACAGGAGAAGGGGAGCGTGCTCGCTTTCGGCTGGGTGCCGTCCCTGTCCCTGTACCGCGGGAGCGGGAGCGTGAAGGGGAGTCGCGACGACGGCGGCGTGCTGATGGGGAACGCGAACGGTGCCGGGAAGGGGAGTCGCGACGACGGCGGCGTGCCGAGGGGGAACGCGAACGGTGTCGGCGTCTCGGTGGGGAACCCGAACGGCGCCGTGCGTCGTGTCCGCGAGAGTCTGAGCGATCGCGGCCGCGCGAAGGAGAGCGCTTGTGTTTCCGCTTCTGGACCGCGGCGATCTGCGTCTTTGGGGCGTTCTGCTTCTTCTGCTTCTGTTTCGGCCCCGAAACCTGCGTCTGGTATTTGGTGCATTCGTCCGCATACCGTAGGATTATGCCCGAAGTTGTAGTGATGAGGGGAATGTCTCCCTGTTCAGTCAGCGACATCTCAATCTCGTCTGAAAGCGTTGTCAGCGCAGAGAACATGTGAACAGAGTATCCCATACCGTCGGTCCACGACACGATGCGTAGCGCCTTCTCCGCAATCTCCGCGTCCTCGTCGTCCGCGGGTGGGCGACCGTGCCGGACCTCGAGGGCATGTTTGACGCGGTCCAGGTCCTTCTCCGCGAACGCAGTGACCGCAAACCCGGACTTTGGGAAGTGCTTACGAGCCGCCATCTCATCGTCCCAGTTTTCGATCCGCAACTGGTTCGTAAATGCGAAGTTGCCCCAGGTCCCCCAGTGCATAAGCTGCGTGCTTGACGCGGCCTCCTCCGGCGTGAGTAAACCGCGCTCTACTTGAATGGTGACTAATGCCGAGTCAGAAATATTCGTCGCCAGCGATATAGGAGGGGACTCACCGATGTCTGCCGCCATGGCGTCCCTGATAAATTTGCGCTCGGCATCGCGAAGCGCGTTGCCCGTGAGCCCTGAGGCACTCGGAAACACCATCTCCCGCTGTTGCTTCGTTTTCAGCACCGCGGCCGCGGTGGCACCGGCGATTTCCATTTCCAATACACTGCACATAAAGGTCAGGTTCACCGCGCTCAGGAATACGGGGATTAAACGTACTGTAAGTTCGACTCGTACTCCTTGAGCGTCCGCGTCGTCTGACCCTGATGGCGCTTCCTGAAAAGCTGGTACGCTTCACTCGCCCCGAAGGACTTGCTCCCCCCCGCCGTCGAGATGATGTAGCCGACCAGGTGGACGTTCAGCTCCTTCCAAGCGCGGCTGCTCTGCGTATTGTTGTCAGCACACTAGGTCCACTTCAAAAAACACATCCTGGAACGACTCACGAGGCTTGCACACACCCTCCCAAGCTTCGCCATCTCCCGAGTCATCCCCCCATCCGCCAGGCGCCCCTGTCGCACTCTCTCTTCCAGGTGTTCGTGCCACTCAGCGAGCCAGGGGACGTGTTCGAGCACCACCGACGTCTTCTTCCGGTCCTCCGGGGTGAGATCTTCTAGCAGCTTGTCGTATTCGGCGCGGTCGAGCCTGCCCCGCTCTTCTTTCGTAACTAAAACGAGTTAAGCCTGAATTACTTTCAAATAAACTACTTTCAAACGCACCTGCTTTGTCGTGGACTTGCCCTCCTCCCTCTGGTGCGGGTGTGTACAACCAGGACTGAAACATGTTCCAGGCGCTGGTGCTCCTGACGTCTTTGTGACTGCCGTCGATCAAGCTCCAGAGGAGCGAGCTGGGTTTCTTGAGCTTGGTCGCCAAGGCTTCCACCTTGGCCTCTAGGTCTTCTTGCCAGCCGAAGAGAAGGGCTTGGGATTCTTTGTCGATCGGCCCAGCCTTGTGGCGGCCGCCGGCTTCGTCTTCATCTGTGTCGTCGGCGTCGGCGTCGGCGGCTGCAACAGGCTTCTGCTTCTTCTTGATGCGGGTTTGGGCAGAGGACGCGCCGGCAGTTGGCTTGCTTTTGCTCTTCTCCTTCTCTGACTCGGGGCGCCCGTGCTCCTTGGCCTTGCCCTTTCTCCCCTGCTCGGCCGGAGGGGCGTCCTCCTTGGCCTTGCTGTTGCCCTTGCTATTTCCTCTCCTCCTGCCACCGACTTCTGGGTCTTCCATCGCCTCCGCCTCGAACTCGGCATCCTCCTCCGCGTCTTCTTCCTCTTGCAGCCGCAGATGTTTACTGCCCGAAAACCGCTCGCGTTCATTGATGAGTTCCCGCGCTTTCTTGTTCGCTGCTTCCTCATAGTCGTCCTCGGTGGCATCCCCGTCTGACTCCAGTCTCTCCTCGCGCACCAGTACTGACACAGCCGACGCGTGGGGGGGGGGGATTACGGCGAGTCGGGCGATGTGGTACGACTGGAGATGCTCCCCGATGCGTGGCTGACGAGGGGCGGGAGGAGGGAGGCAGTGAGCTCCGGCTAGGCCCACGGCCTCGCGAAGGTGACACTGATGGGGAGGAAGGGAATCGAAGCGGTGTATAGGAAGGAGATCGAGACGGGGGCTGGGGGTGGAAGGATCGGCCACGGGAAGAAGAGCGTGAGCGAGAGGGGAGGTGGAAGGATCGGCCACGGGAAGAGGAGCGAGAGCGAGAGGGGGAGTGAGAGGAGCGGCCAAGCGAACGACCTCGAGGTTGAGGCGATTCAGCGGCAGCGGCAGCTCGTCGCTCTCGTCGCTCGGCAATTTCTTTCTTGAGCGCTGCCGTCCTTTCGTAATAACCGAGCTTGACGACAGGAGCCCCTACAGCTTGGGATGGGCGCTCCTGGGCTAATCTTGCCAAGTCGAGTCTGGGGATGACGGGCTTGGGGATACTGAGTTTTGCGAGCGGAGCCGGCGATGCCCGCGGTAGAGCCGAGTGGTGGGGAGCGGGCGCTGTCGGTGGCAGGGGCTCCGGGGAGGAGGGCTGTTTCGGCGCCCTACGCATCAACTGGTCGCGCAAGGACGCCTCCGTTCCAGATGGGAGTAAGGACGTCCGGAGTGCATTGAATTCGGGTGGGGGCGGCAGCGCATTCTATCCAAAGATAATTGATCAGTAGGTCGTTAATTAAGCATGATGAAGACGTACGTTGTTCGCGGTTTGGAGAGGGGGGACCTCCATTTCAGGCGGCGCGCCAGGGAGAGATCCATCGTCGGCCCGGAGAGTCTTCTGTGGTAAGGGATTTAGCATAAAATAATGATAAAGGCGCGAAGGAGGCGTACCTGCTTCGTGCGTGATTGCGCCTGCGCTGTGGACAGCGGTCGACCCTTGGGAGCCGGCACATCCCCAACGCCCAGGTCCTCGACGTCTTCCTGCTGCAAGGCGGTCAGTCTCATGGCCCAGGTGCGAGAAGAAATGCATACGTCTTGTGCTTGTTCTTCTGCTTTCTCGACCGGCAACTCTTCGACCTGCGGCTTGCGTCTTTTCCCTGATTTCCTCGGGGGACCAAGGGAGATGCCAGGAACGGTAGGGACTTTCTGGCTACGCGTGGCGCGTCGTTCCATAGGGAAATCTGGTGTTTGTGCGTAAAAAATGGAGTGGCGAGGTGGTGTTGTAGGAAACTGGATGGGTCAGTCAGATGGAGGGAAAGATCAACGAGAAGCGGTACCGGGAGAACAGTGGCTGCATTGTCCTGCAATGCTCGCGGCCACCCATCGCAGCCACCGATTACTTCTTTCGGAGCAGGCGCCTCGTCGCGCTTTGATTCCTTTTAATTTCAATTCCGACCATACTGGAGGTAGGTACGATACACAAGATACATAAATTACATGAGAAACGACGAGATAGATGAAGAGATGAATTATTGTATACTACGCTACATTTCTACATTAGGATGGTGGTGGTCAGAAGCAAGAGGCAAATAGGCGCCCAGGACAAACAGTCGCACCACTTGATGTGACGGGTCTCGGCATTCGTCTAAAAGGCCGGATCACGTGAGGTGTCGCGTCGCGTCGCGTCGCGCCTCGCGTCTGAAATATCTGAATAAACTGAATGAAGAAAATATTCCGCTGGAGCCGTAGAATAGCACCTATTTATCTGCACCCTATGTAATACAATATATATGGTGAAAACACAATGCGTAGGCTGAGAAAAATACAGGAAGAAAAAATTGTGCACTCTGGGCATGATTCGAACATGTGCCGTGCCTTAAACACAACTGTCAGATTCACATATCATTCGGCACCGCTCTTCCAACTGAGCTACCAGAGCGTTCTTATCTCTGCCCCACTAAATTATATATGGTGAACAAGAAATCAGCAGACTAAATAAAAAAACTGGTATTATTTCTACATACAGGACGTTGTGGTTGGAAGCAAGAGCAGAATAGGCGCCGGGACAAACAGGCGCCCTACTTGATGTGATGAGTCTCGGCAGAAGTTCGGCATCTGATACGCCCACGTGCCCGACGCGTCGCGGCTGAATGATTCTGGGTGTACATAAGAACCATGCGCTCAGATATTATACATTGAAGACGTGTCAATTACATGTAAAAAAATATTATATAGCGTTAATGTGGGAACGTCGTTGGTAAAACCTCGCCGGCCTTCTCGTTTTTCGCCAGGCACAGGTGCAGAGAGTGGAAAAAGACAGGGCCGGACCCATTCACGCGTATGACTGCGACGACGTCGGGGCCAAATTGATGGGGGATGAGCGGCTGCGTCTGCGCGTACTCGCCCACTAGCGACGTGTCCTCTGTCACATCGGGGCCGAGAACGACGACTCGCTGGATGCGCGTCAAGATGTCCACTCCGTCCGTGTCTGCCCTCGCAGGTTTGATGCAGCTCGCGGGAAACCCGAGCGGCCGCCGCTTTGGGCCAACATGGTACACAGTGACTGACTTCCTGAGACTACTCTCTGTCTGACCTTCCGTCAGCAGCAGAGTCCCTCTGGAGCCCTCACAGGCGACCAGCGTATTGGAAAGCCTGGGGATATCCCGCGTCCCCTTGAAACCGTGAAGGCCTTGGATGACTACATCCGCGCGCTTCCCCACCAGACCCGGCATTAGAAGCCACCTCCCATCCAGTTCGCCAGGAAGGCGGTGCTCTTCAAACTGGAGGGCTCGTTGGCGTGCTGCCTCCTCGAGGGCGAGTCTTTCTTCTTCCTCTGCGGAGGCGTCGGCGGGAATCCAAGGCGGCGTGACAGCGCGCGGTTCGGGGGAGGACGGGGTCATCAGGCGCGGAGCGTACAGGACCCTGGGGGGGAGATATCGAGCTTGCGCGAGAGGCAAGCGAGTCCTGCGGTCATGTTAGCGAGAGAGATAACGGAATAAAATTGCACGCACATGTCGTGGACCACCTTCTCGATGGGCTCAGACACCTGTCTATTGGAATCGTTTCTAATGGTCACCATGATTCCCCGGGTATCCCCCTCCATAAATCGGCGCCTCTTCTGGGATTTCAGGCGTTCGTACCGCGCCGGCGTATGGTAAGTTGATATTACCTGCCCGCGGAACCCTTTGTTGTTGCCCTGGTAGGCGACCTGCACATATATGCCCGTGTAGTCCGTTTCGGGCTTCTTCTCCCAAGAGCTGAATGCGGCAGCCTTGTCTCGGTCTCGCTCGAAAACCTTCTGATGCAGCTCTGCGAAAGAAGCGGGCGGCTCCAGCTGGAGCATCTTGTTCTGGACCGCTTCATTGGCGGCTTTCTTGGCGTCGTATGCCAGCCGATCGTCTGTGTCTGCTGCCCTTTGATATTCCCTCGCCTGCTTCACCTGGTCTTTCTGAAGATAAGGCAGCGCGGGGCGAACCCGAGGAGGTTCGACCACAGACGTCTTCGTATACGCTTGAGTAGCGCGATTGGGGGCCAGCTGATCCTCGTCGAACATGAGGAAATCGACGTCGGCCCTCATGACGCGGATCTATAACACGTCAGTATTTTTCGATGTCTGGGGCTTCCGAAACTCACGGGCACAGCGCGGAACTCCGAATCAGTCTTGATACTGCAAGCTCACGTTAGTTTAGCACGATTTTAGAGAAGAAAAAAATCCACGGACATCGTGCAGGTCAAATTGCCCCGTTTTGTGCCTCTTGACGATAGAACGACCAGGGCCGTTCAAAGTGCTGGCGGGGCCCACATCCACGTCCTCCACAACCTCGAGCCCATATCCGGTCTGCAATAAACACCAGTTAGTTCTCGACGTGTTTACGAATGTAGTTAAGAAAGCAAAAGATACCTGAAACACCTCAAGACTGCCATCGGAGTGGGTGTGCACAACGAGGCCATGCCGATTTTTATTCTCGCCACCAACGATCAATACGACGTCCCCGAGGAGGAAGTGCCTACGGCAACGCCTCGTCGAAATTTGTCTCCGCTGGAAGTGCAACGGTGACCTGCGGGCCATCGATAGACACGAGCCGCCCGATGGCCCCACGATACAAAGCGCCAGAATTGACGCGCACACGGTCGAAGATGTGGAGAGGGGGCGACGGGCTGAGGATGTGTCGCACCATACCGGCGACTGGACATACGAAAGCATCTTCGCTTGCGGGAAAGTGGGGGCTGAGCTCGCACACACGTCGGGACCCGCCTCTTGGGCCGCGTAATTCCTGCATCTGCCGCACATATGCCGTCTGTCCGCGACGCTCCCCTCCCACAATCAGGACACGATCCCCGGCCTCGAGAGCTTGGCTGGGGCCGGAAAACGGCCGGCGCTGGAGGGCGTCGCAGCGACTTGTCCGGAATGGAGCGAGTTCATCGATACTCGGACTGACTTGAGGATAATCCTTTTGGTACAATTCCCTGCCTAGCTTGTTTGTCCAGCAAACATCTGGCGCTGCATCCTGCTTCTTCTTTGCAGATTTCGCCGTCTGCTGTCTCTTGTTTGGGGCGGGGGCGGGGGGTGGTGGTATGTCGCGGGGTTTCGCCATGAGTAGTTTTTTCGGCCCGAGTACAAACACCAGATGACCCTGGAACCGAATCCATGAGCCGGGAACGACAGTCTTCTCGTTCTCGGCGGGGAGCAACGACTTGAGGCGACGTTCCATCTGACTCTGAGTCTCGGCTCTCAGTACCCGGGCGTCGTACAGTCGCCGAAGAAGCAGGGCAATATGGCGCTCACAACGGCGGCGAGCGCCGCATCGTCCTCCGGCGGAGCTGAGTGCGAAAAACGCGAGATACCCGCTTCCCGGGCAGCAGAGGCTGAATAGTCGGGGGCCTGGCTCTCGAAGTGGGCCGCAATTTCTTGCAAGCGCTCAGCATCCGCTTCCTCGTCGTCATCGTCGGCGGCATCGTGAAATGGAGGGAGGTCGTGGATTTGCGGAGGCATATCGTCGATAAATTCTGAGCAACAGTCTTCAGAGATACGAGGTGTCCAATCCAATGCGGGCATACGTACCGAGGTCAGAATCTCTTATTTCCTCATCCTCATCCTCAGCTTCTTCCGGATCTTCGTCGGAGTCAGAGGCGACCGTGTCCAGAAACTTTGATATCTTCCGGAATATGCGCTCTGCACGGGCTTCGTCGCGCGGAGGGGTGGCCGTTCGGAGTCGCTTGGCTGCGGGCGGAGGAGAGATTGAGGAAGGTCGGGCATGCGCTGACGACTATGTCAATTGTTAGAACGATAATAATAATAAATGGGAAACGGGTCTTACACTTGTGCTCGCAATGGGCTCGCGGGCTTCGCGGGGGGAGACGTACGGCGTAAAATCCCGAGAGTCGCGCGGCACGAACGGAGTGGGTGCGCGCGAATCCGGGTCCGGCAAGAAGAGGGGGGTGCGGGCGCTCCTGGCCTTCGCTGGCGTCGACTCCGGCGAAGGATGATCGGCGGGGTCGTATGCGGGAGTGGGCGCCCGCGAACCTGCGTGGGGAGGTGGATGCCAGGCGGGCATAACGCTGGTCGCACGAGACGGCGCCATGTCGAAGTCCAACTCTTCGCCCCGCGACGGGGTTTCCGCGCCCGATTGAAGGAAGCGCTCGGGGATGCGATAGGGGGCGGCGGAGAGGACTCTGGCGTCGTGGTCCGCCAGTATCCCGTGCATATCGAACTCCTCTTCGTCGGCGCGTCGGATCTGCGCCTCGGACGAGTCTTCGTCGTCCTCGTACTGGTCGTCCTCGTCCGGGGAGCGCTGGACGTCGGCGCGGTCGTCAAGGTATGGATTGCGTGCACTACGGAGTAACGCGTCAGCCTTCTGCATGTCGTGGATCACAGCGAGCACAGCGAGGGCGGGTGATATGTATTCTATTTATGTATTGTACTACGAGGGCGCCGCGCGCGCGGGATTTTGGTTCACAGACGTCTGGGAGGACGTGCAGATTATGATGTATTTTTTTTGTAACTATCTATCTACGCTATGGTACGATGAGGGACGCGACTTACGCGGACATGGTGGTCAGGATCAAGTGCTAAAAGGTGGCTGTGCTGCGGTGAGGCCATATTTGTTGTGACGGCTCCCGGCAACCTAGAGTTGAGTTGCCGAGAGCCGTCACAACAAACATGGCGACACTTCGGCACAGCCACCTTTCGCCTCTTGATCCTGACCATCATGGTCGTGGTCGGGAGTGCCGACGGGCGGAAAACGGAGGGAGGGGCGGCGGGGGGGAGTAGTTAGCGATAATCATAGATAGAATACACTCATACGCACGCATTCGAGAGCTGAACGAGGGACTCTTAGGAGGAAGTCAGCCGAGTTAAAGGGCAGAGGTGGGGAGGAAGTACCACGGCGCGGGGGTCAACGCGCCGATTCGCGGCTGGGAGGATCCATCAATGGAGGCGTTGAGCTGGACGCGTTGGACGCGAATCCGAGTGTGCTAAGTGTGGAGAAACAAGTAAGCAGACGAGCTAGATAGGGGGAAGGAGCACTGACCAGAGTGACACGCAGGCAGGAGTATTTAAAGGAGTATTAAGATGGCGGAGCGAGGGAGCGCAGACACTCATGAGGTAGAGTCCATCGTTCTTATAGATTTTTGTGGTCTCATTGTCTTGCCTGATTTAGAGGTCCAAGCGTATTTTACCCGATCGAGACGCGGGGTGGCCTGCCCGCCGTCATTCTCTGGGGGTCGCTGCCTTCGCGCCTGCCCGCCTCCACGCCCTCCTCTTGCGCTCGCACCGGATGGGTCTCGGCAGGATCACCAAGCGCGAAAAAGCGCGCGCCGTCCAACCCCAGGAATGGACCATGCAAGAGGGTCCCCGTAATTCCCACTACCTGAGCAAAGCCAAGGCGGGCAGAGAGCCGCTAGTTTTCCTGGCCAACAACCGCACCCTCATCCAACAACTCGTACCCGCTGGGTCTACATCCCGATTGCCGCAGTTCTCGGAAATCCCAGCGCTGTCGGACGACTTACTCGCGTCGGACCAGCTCGGCCAATACACATTCGAGGAGGACAGTGACTTCGACACCACGCCGCTGTCGCCCCGGAAGGCCGGCGACTCCCCCACCAAAAAGAAGCGACACCGAGCGAACCTCCAGAAGCAGGGCGAGGCTTGGCAGGAGGAGGTTATACCCGAGTCGATCCCCGTGTTCCTGAAACTCTGGCACAAAACGAGAGGATTGCGAGATGCCGACGCGTTGACGGCCCCCAAACGTTCGTCGTGCGAGACGTGCGACAAATGGGTAGTCTGCAAGGTCTCTGTCCTCCGGTTCACTAGTAAGCCACTGGATGAACACGCCCTGGTCGTTGCTAATGTACTTTGTCAGGTATTGAAGATGTCAGTACTGCAGTGTGTGCGTGCACCCCCGCCGCCCAACAACTATTGGCGTCGGGTCTATTCCCATCGGCACCCTGGCGGCCGACTTTCGCAGTAGATGTTCGTGTCTTGGAGTTCGTGATGCAGCTTTTTGTACGTATTGCCCCCAACAACACCGCGTGGTGCGCAACACTCGAAAGTTTCCTCGGCGGATTGGGGTTCACACTGGAACACGAGGTACGGCGCTAGTGCCTCCGTCTCCTGTCCTCTTCTACATGCTAACCGATGCCCGCCAGGGTTCGCTCCGGAGGCTGTTCGCCGGTTGTCTCGAGTGGTACACCCATCTTCGGCACCATGTAGATTACCGATTCGACGACGTCCTCGAGCGCACGCGTCGATATCATTTCCTGGAGGTCGAGGCAGACGCCTCGGATGACGATGCCACCCCAGAAGCTCCCGCCACACCGACCCCCCGCCCTCCGCCCCCCCAAGAGCAAGATCGTGGGAGAAGGCATCGCCGTTCGTCTGCCTCTCTTTCCCGAGGGTCGTCGACATCCCCTACTCCACCCGAAGGTGCCCGAGCAAACAAGAAACGACGGAGAGAAACGAGCCCTGAACCGGCCCAGAATCCATTCCCGGACCCCCCGCTGCGGACACGTCCGAGCGAATACCTGCGACGGCGGTGCCCGGCGTGCTTCGGGGGTCTTTCTCATGATCCGTCTGTAATGTGCGTGGACGCCCGCGTAACATCGGGCAGAAACTGACTTCGATTTTGTGCAGAGCCGATGTATTCGCCTGTGTTGACGCGTGCTTCACGCAGAAGCGGAACAGCCGTGATCCAGATCCGCCCAAGCAGCACCCTGGAACCCACTTCATTCCAGAGACGCTCAGCGCCCGGATGGAGGAGTATGTGGACGAAGTCCGCGACACGAAGCCTCAAACCAAGCGAGCTCGAGCGACTGTAGTTGATGTGGAGGACGAGGGGGATGACTGCTACGAACACCCGGAACTCCCCCTTCCGCGCTCGGTCCTCAATGGGTGTGAGGCGTCATTCAAGGCCGCGGATGAAAGACGCGAGAAGGCCAGCACCCAATTTTACGACGACACGGCGCTCATGGCCCTCCTGTGTCGTCACGATCGGGTATTGTGGCTGGTGAATATGCACTCAGCCGGGGAGAAGCAATTCAATGTGCTTCTCCTGCTCGAAACACTTTTCCAGCATCTCCCGCCCGACATCAATGTCGGTCTGCTGTACGACGTGGCGTGCCAATTGGAACGATCCGCGCGCAAGTGGAACTTTCTCGACCGCTACATGGATCGCCTGGCGTTCGCCGTCGCCGTCTTTCACGCCTTTGGGCACGAATGGTCTTGCCAAGTTATTTACCACCCTCGGAAGCGGGAGGGGTTCGGGTTCACCAATGGGGAGGGCTGCGAGCGCTTCTGGCACTCGATCAGCCACTTAATCGCGCACTTGCGGATTTCGAGCGTACGTCCATCTTATTTCTCTCTCATGCCGTTCGTTAAAGGCGTGTAGTACCATCACCGACTGTATACGCTGGATACCCAGATCAAACACGCGGACGAGGCCAATCTGTTCAAGCTTGCGGAATGGAACCACCGTCGCATGCTGCACAGCCAGGGGAAGCGCCGGGAGGCCGAGGAGACCCTCAGGGCGTGCGGCCACGACTTGACTTTATTGCGGCAGCAATGGGCTGAGCAAGTGAAGGCCCAAACGAAACCTCTCGCCCGTAAGTCATACACGCCCCCTATACTTTAGACAGGTACTGACCGGCGGCTTTTTCCAGGGCGCTCAAAAACTGCGGGGCAAAAAGCTGTAGCTGCGATTATTTCCCTACGCGACGCTACTGCGATACGGAAATCGCGGGTAACGGAATGCGAGGCGGCGGTACTCGATGCCATCGATGGAGGAAATTCCGACGACATCGTGCACACGAAGGTGGCATTAGATAGCGCGCGAGCGGCGCTATCCAAAGACAAGGAACGGCTCCAGCGCCATGAGCGCGCTCTCGGGGTGAGCGACAGACTGGAACTCAACAAGTTGGCGAAGAACAAGTACTTCCAACTGCGGATGAATGCGCAAGCTGTGAAGAGTCGGCTGCGGGATCGGTTGCGCGCACGAAAGTTTGAAAGGGATCGGGTAGAGCGCTCGTCCCGTCGGCAACAGGGCTCAGGCAAGTCGTTCGGCCGCGAAGTTCTTCGGATTACTTGACGCATTTTACAGAACAAAAGCTTCTTTCGCATACGGAATCCGCTGTTAAGCGCCGCGAACCTCAAATCTCGCATTTGAAAACGGACTACAACAAATTGTGCGACGCTATCGCGACGGAAATCCGCATGGGACGCGCACCCCGGGGTTCCATTGCTCCAGATCGTATAGACACGAAGGCATTGTATGCCCTCGATGTCGATGACGCGATCTGGCAAGATGTGGGGCTTGCAGACGAGGCGCAGCGGGAACCTCCGCTTTGGCTGAGCAGCGACAGCGTGCGGAGTGGGATCCGGGCAATGTTAGAGCTGGACCGCGCAAAAGAGGAGGACGTTATCCTGGGGAAGGAACACGCCGCACTGCGTGGGTGGTTTGTGGAAGAATGGACGGTCGTGAATGTTGTGATGGAGCGTTGATAAGCCGTCTACAAGGCCAGCCTTGCAAACACGCATTTTGCGATCTTTAGCGCGCATCTAGAGTTAGCACGAGACCCGAGTGTGTAACTAAGGGCTAGAACCATACAAATGGTGCCTACTATCAAGGGGATAATTATCATCCACTCTGTGAACGATGGACGGCCGTAATAGTATATATTCACGCGAATATCTACTATGTTGACTATTATTTGTTGTAACGACGCAACGCGACACATCACGTGACCGACCGGCAGTCGGGGATCATTAACCGCACTCCGGTCGACATCGGGTTTAACCGGGTCTGGGTCTATTCCGAGTGGTGGTTCAGTCCGCGCTAAGGGGTTTGGTCCACAATAAGAGTAACGAGGGGACCAAGCTCCCAACCAGAGAGTTTGGGGTATCAATAGGAAGCTACGGTTAGTCCGGAGCTAGCCTATCGCGAAACAGGACGAAGGGAAGAAGAATGTTAGAGATTAGTGGTCGTTCGCTCAACAGGAGCTGCACCATATACCCGATCGAAACCAGGGACCATAGGCCCGAAGCCGGGCCAATATGTCAACAAGCGACATAAAGGAGTTTCTAGGAAGCCAATCACATTAAATAGCTCAGGCAATTAGGATACCAGATTTCATACCGTATTAAGTAACATATATCCGCGATAGTGTCATCACGTAGTGTAAGCGTAATTAGAGTGGTATAAAGCTAGTGTAGAAAGAGCGAGGACGGCACTGAATCACCACCCAGTTAGAGTTTACACCTATAACGCCCTAATAACCCCTCTAGTTAGAGGTGGATAAATAGCATATCTCCACCTCTAACTAGAGGTGCTTTAAAGCGAATACCGTGGGCGCAATAAAGGCGCGATATCGCGCTATTTAGCAGTAGAAATAGCGCTGAGATAACACTATTTATCGCTATCTCAGCGCTATCGCTAAATAAATAAGAGATAATGGCGCGCCATCAGCGCGCCATCGGCGCGCCATCAATCTTGCCGCCGCGCACGCTAAGTCGATGCCGCCGCACCTAATAATGCCCGTAAAATAAAGAAAATATTCGGGGACACTCCCCACCCATTCCCACAGCCTGCAGTACAAAAAAATAGCTAGTGACAGCGACTATAATACAGTAAAGTTCGATATATACGACGTGCGCGCCCCGAGGCATACCTAAGTCTCTGCCGGCGCCCCCGTGCCCCCATCCGCGATGCGCAGGACGTTCATGAACGCCTCCGCGGCGGCATCCTCGTCCTCCTCGCCCTCGCCCTCGCCCTCGCCCTCACTCTCCTCCTCAATGATGCCCCGGTCAGCACCCCGCATCACCACATCTGGGTCTTGCGGCGTGGCGCTGCGGGGTGCAGCGGGGGGGCTGGCGTGGCGCTCTCTGCAGACGCTGACGCCGGGAGTTAAGGAGGCGGTGAAGCCGTTCTCCTTGCTGAGCTTGACGAGGCGCTGCATGTGTAGCGCATTAAAGCGGCCGCGCTCCATGCGGTACCGCCCGACCTGGTACGCCAGCCCGTCGTTGCCCTCCTCCCGCAAACGTCGCTCGTGGTGCGCGAGGAACGGCTCCTCGTCCGCGATGTGCGTGACGAGGCGTTGGATCTCGATGTCGAGCCGGATTTGCTCCTCCTCGGCGCGGAGCAGCTTGAAGTGCTGGTCCATGGCGACGCGCCCGACGGGGAGGGCCCACGGCTCTTCGCGGATGTCGTGCCGTCCCTCTCGGAGCAGGTCGAAGTCTGCCAGGAAGGCGTACTCGACGACCTCGTCCCACGAGACGTGGATCCTGGGCGGGATCATCGAGCTGGCTGCGGCGTTGTACCGCTCGATGGACGCTTTGATCGCCTTGGAGCGCACTTGAAGCGCTTTCGCGATGTGTTTCCGCATCTTGTATGCTGGATAAACAAGTCAGATCCCAGCCATGATTCAGGGATTAACAACGCACCTGTCCCCGCAAGATTGCACTTGCAGAGCTCCATTAGCCTCGCGACAATGAGGCCCTCGAGGTCGTCCAGCGAGCGCTAGTAGCGACGCTTCCCCACCATCGTCGCGACCTCCTCCCACTTATCGCTCCCCGGCTCCCATCGCGCGGTGTCGAGGCGGACCTCCAGGTCCTGCACGAGCTCACGCGCCTTATCCACCAGCTCGATGGCGTGCCGCCGCCGAGTCTCGATCGCGCGCGTTTCCTTCGCTGCGCGCTGGTAGGCGTCGCGCTCCGTGGGTGCGGGCATTGGCGGCGGCTCGAGCTCTAGGACGTCCCTCAGGCGCTCCCTGGACATTCTTGGTCAGTTCCGCCCCCCACGCAGACAGAGGACTCACTCGTAATCCCGTAGGTTTACCAGCTTCTGGTAAAATTCCATCTCCATCGTCTCCTCGATGGGCTCCTTGGAGAGCGTGGCGAGGAAGGCTTTCTCCTCCTCCAGCCACGTCTCGAAGACGTCTCGCGTCTGCACGCCGAGTCTAACCATTGCCTCGTGCAGCGCTGGCAGCGTCTTCTTGACGGCGAGCGCCCGCCGGTACTTGTTGCAGAGGAGGAGGGCTACGAGGGTCAAAAAATCAGCCGCGGAATTAAAACACAGAAGATGGCGAACTCACAAAGGTTCGCATATGTGTCGAATGCATCGGTGTGCTTCATGTACGTGGTGATCGCCTGCTGGCGATGGAACCGGCTGGCGTGTCGAGTACCTGGCGCGAGGGAGTTGGACTTGGAAAAATACGACTCGCAGTTCTCGAGCGCCTCCATCCCGACGCCCTGGACATAGGTGGTGAGGTTGTAGACTTGGCACCGCCGTGCGTGCGCGGCGCCGTGGCATGCGCCCACCAGGGCCCTGAAGCCCGTATCGCGCGCCAGCTTCGTCAGGCCTGGGTGCGCTTGGACCATCTTGAGGAATTTGCAGCCGATGTCGTACCCGACGCCAATCTTGCCGAAAATGCGCATGAGGTGATTCATGACGGCGAATCCGTACTTTGCCCTGCCCCCTCACGTCAGTGCGGCTCACTTAAAAAGGGGGACGCGACTTACAGCTCCCCACTACTCACCATGTCCACCACGACGAGCGCGAACGAGTGACGGCAGAGCGCGGGGAATATCCCCCTCTCATCGTACATCCCGAGCGCACGCGAGGTCACCTCCTCCCTCATATTCTGCCACCTCTCCGCGCAACCGTCGCGCTCGCCCTCGCCCCCACCCTCCTCCTCCCCAGGCTCGAAACCCTTCATGAGGTCATCCAGCCCCTCCTTCGCGAACCGGTCCACCTCTTCCCGCGACAGGTAGTAGTCGCCCGGGGCCTCGCGCTCGTCGATCCATTCCCTTGACGCGCCCGTCGCCAGCGTGCTATCCTCCTGCCACTCGTCGCGCTCGCGGGTGAGGAAGCGGCTGAGGGAGTTATTCCCGTCGATGGTGAGGAGCATGGGGATCTCCAGCTCCGCCTCGCCCTCCAGCTTGTACATGCAGCAGGGGCAGGCGTTCTTGAGGCGCCAGTTCGGAGCATCGCGGCCCAGCGCGACTTGGACGCGCTTCTCGACTACAGCGAGGATGGCGAGGTAGAGGTCGAACGCGATCGAGAACTGAGTTCCTAGGTGCGTCCGTGGAGGGACGCCGTGCATATCCCACAGCGCGCGGACCCAGGCCTGGATTCCGAGCCGTGGGCAACGCAGATGCGCGACTCGGTACACCTCGAGCGTGCGGATGGAGATGGCGACGGATGGGAAGTAGGGGGAGATGGGCATGAGGCCCTGGTGTACGAACGCCGCGGATACGTAGGCGTCGCCACGAATGATCTCAATCTGAGAGTCACGGCAGGCTGTAAAATTGTAAGACTGGTGAATAGAAAGGAAAGCACAACGCACAGAACATGTCCACCACGACAATTGAGCGCGTTTCCTCCACGACGGACCCCTCCGGAAGCTCATACTCCGTCGCGAGCCCTCCCTCTGAAACGCTCAGCTGCCACTGGACGTAGGCATCGGCCATCGGCTCCATTTGCGCTGCAAACGCGTTGACAAGCTTTTGCGTGCGGTCGCGTCGCGTTCGGTGGTCCCGAGTTCGGGGGAAGAGCCGGCTGCTCCATGTCAGAATATAAGCCCCTCAGCAGAAAAAGAAAACATACTTGTGGTGCGCGCGCAATTGATCGAGCAAGCTGCGATCTGTGTCCTCAACCTCCTCCGGCGTCAGGTTCTCGCCGGCATGGCTTATGTCTGCCCTGACCCTGCCGTGCAGAACATCGTCCTCGGAGTCGCTGAAGGCGTCGCCAGCCGGGTCGAAGTTGTCGCCAGGGTCATCGGGGATGTCGCGGATGCTGTCCTCAGCGCGGCGTTCGGCCTCACTGAGGCCTGCAGAAGAATTAGCAGAGGATGGGAATTGAATAAATAACATACCTTCTCGGCGCTCGCGTTCAATCCGCTCATCTTCCATCTTCAGCACGCGGATTTCTGCCGGGGTGAGGCGTGCCCGCCTCGCGACAAGCCGACCCTTCCCATTGCGCTCGGTGCCGGCGATGACGATGTGGGCGGAGTTAGAGGATGCAGACCTGCGATTTTGGCGGCGCGCCACTGAGGCTCGGACACTAGAGGGCATCGTGTCGGGTGCGGCGTGTGTTGCAGGATCACGGGAGGGAGTTGTGAGATCACGGGAGATGTGTTGCGATCACGGGAAGGAGTTGTTTGGCTATATATTGGTTCTGTGACTTGTCACAGACCGCGTTTCTCTCTTCTCTCTAAGTCCTCCCACCACAAGCTCCATCCCTCAAACTTTCGGTAAGTCGTCCTTTCACGTGGCATTGTGTCTGCGGCATCCAACCCCGCCGAGCTCAGACCTGGGCTTGCGGCAGAGGGCGTCCTAGGCACAGTGCCACTCACCACCTGCCGCCACAGAACTGACGTGTTTTTCGCAGAATTTCACGATGGCATGGGTGGAGCAGCCCCGGCAGGTGAGTGCACTCCCACCTCCCGAGGCCGTTCTCGCTGACCACCCCACAGACACGCCGCGGGACCATATTTTCGCCCTTCACGCCCCTCATCAACGCCGCCTTCGACTTCGGCGCCATTCTGGCGAATCCCGTGGCGGTCGAGCGCGAACACACGGACCAAGACCACGACGATTCGGAGGGGACCATCTTCTCGCCCTTCACGCCCCTCATCAACGCCGCCTTCGACTTCGGCGCCATTCTGGCGAACGCCGTGGCGGTCGAGCGTGAGCACACGGACCAAGACCACGATGATTCGGAGGATGAACCCGATGAGCCGCCGGAAGCCCACCTGGAGCCCGCCGCCCCAGACGATGTGGACGACTTCGTCCCGCCCCTCGTACCGACGCCGGACCCATGGGATGATGTGGATGACGAGCCTCCGCATCCGCCCCCGCACCGTTCGCCCTCCCCTCCCGCGAAACGAGCGCGCACTGCCGCCGACTGCATTCGCGAAGGCAAGAAGGGGCAAACGCACGCACACCGCCGCCGCGCCGCCAAGCGCGCTCGCAAGCTGGACCAAGAGGGCCATAAACCTCGGCCGTCCGTGCTTGAACGCCACGTCCGCGCGCCCCTCGCGGCTCCCCTCCGTGCCGCGATCGACGCACTCACCCTCCCCGCCGCCTACGGCGCGTACACTGCTCGGGTCAAGACCGCCGATGAAAAATGGGGCAGCAAGAAGCCGCGCCCACTCTCGGAGATGCTGCGGCTGGGGTTCCAGCTTGTTCGCTGGAATGGCTAGTGAGCGCCGCACCTTTTCCGCCACGTGCCCCTACTCACCTTCCGCCAGCGACCCCCGCCCCCTTGTCGATTCCGCCGGGCGCATCTTCGCCGTCCTCGTCGGTCAGCCGCGCGACCAGAGCTGGGCAGCGGATGTGCGCAAGGCCTATTGCCTGATCACCGCCAAGGGGATGGCGGCGTCGTTCCCCGCCAGCATGCGCCGGCACCGCCGCGGGCTTTACGCAGCGATCACTGTGGGGGTGTTCTACGGCAAGGGTCAGACGGTCCCATCCGCTCTCCAGGTGGATCCCAAATACGCCGGTGCCATCCAACGCCTCTTGGCAAGCCCCGCCATCATGCGAATGGCAAGCTTCGCGAGCGGTAAGTTCTTCAAACCCTTTCCCGCTGCATCGCCTGAAGCCTTTAACTTAGCTTCATTCGCCCTCTGGGCACCGCGCCTCTACAAGTACTACCGCGACCAGAACGACGCGTTGCACGCCCACCTCCCCCACTTGCCGTGCAACTTCGCGCGGTCCGTATTCTCCGGCGCGACCTTCAATTTTGGACCCCACGTCTGGACCTACCGCCACCGCGATGTTCAGAACCTCCCGTTCGGCTGGTGCGCGGTGCAGGCGGCGGGCGACCTCGATGCGACGCGCGGCGGGCATCTGATCCTCTGGGACTTGAAGCTCGTCGTCGAGTTCCCGCACGGCGCCTTAATCTTGCTGCCATCCGCAACGATCGCGCACTCGAACGTCCCCGTGGCTGCCGACGAGACACGCATCTCATTTACGCAGTTCACCGCCGGTGGACTCTTCAGGTTTGTCGACAACGGGCTTCAGACGGAGTGGCAATTGGAGGCGCGGGATGGGGCGGAGTACGAGCGTGTTATCGCGGCGAAGGGGGCGCGCTGGGCCATGGGCCTTGGACTATTAAGTACCTTAGATGAACTGTTAGCTACCCCTTCATAAATTTCTTTTTGCCATTTTTTTTCCGTGCGCCCAAGGACATCATCGCGAGCAGCGATCAAGCCTGACCAAATAAAGTACCGAACTGATTTCAAAAGTCTCGAACTGATTTCGCGCCATTCCTTGCTTTTGCCGCAGATGCCCGGCCTCAACCTTTCGCAGCATGATTATCTGCATGGTACAGGGCGTTTGAGATTATTTTTTTTTGGTACGAGATTAAATGTAAAGTCGCAACGGATGCGCCTGTGGTTCCAGTTTTTTTTTTATTCGGAGACGTATCTACGTACTCGATGTCCTCATAAATTGTCGAAAATTTTGAGGAAGCGGTTGAGCTCAGGCGATTTAAAAGGAATTGATTCAAGTGTCCCGAACTGATATGGCAATCAGTGAGTGAAGCCGTGATCGCGGATTCTTTCTCCTCCTACTTCCTACCTCGGGCTTTCATCTCTCCTCGCTCCCATGCCCCGCGGACGCAAACCACTGGACCCCGAGGAAAAGCGCATTCGTCGCCAGCAGACCCGCCGGGGCTATGCCGAACGGTGCGTACGGCAACACTAACAACATCCTACGCAGCTCATCTCACACGTCCTGTCACCAGAAATGCCGATCTACTCAAACAAGCGGCTCGGGAGAGGATGAGGCGGTGCGTGGATCACCGTACCATAGGCCCCCGCTTACTCCATCCAGACGGCGTGAAGCCTTGACCATCGCGCCCTGGAAGGAACAGCGTGCGTACAAGGACAGAGCCTGCAAGGCGTCCGCTGCCTACCGCGACAGGTACGTCCGTGGCGACTCCGGTACACACGGGGCTCATCTATCTTCTAGAAAAGAGCACGAGTTCCGCACCGACATGGCGGAGCGGCGCACATTGGATGTGGAAGAGCGGGAGCAGCGGTGCGTGCTCCCATGCACTAATTTTCATTTTTTCTCATTCGACTTGGCTCTCCAGCGACAAGAAGGCGAAATCTGCGGTGCGGAAGGACCCCCCGCCGCCCCCGCGCACACCGCCGCCGCCGCGAAAGCGCCCAGCTTCAGCGCTGCTGAATGATGAAGGCGTGTCCGGCGACGAAGACGCATCCGACCCACGCGCCGCTGCCTTGCGCGCGCCACCGCCCCAATACCGCGGGTTCGGTTGTCCCTGCGGCGAGCTCCGCGTGCTTGCATTGCGAGAAGACATCGTGCAACACTCCGCCACCCACGACCTCGCCTTCCACGGCGTTTTGAATGGCCCCAAAGCTGGCTTCGTTTTTTCTTCCAGGTGCGTAATCGCGTGCCATCGGACAGCCGTACCGCGCTGACACACTGACCAGGACGACGCTTGAGCACGAGCTCGCCGACGATCCAGAAGCACGGTCAATCATCGCGCCCACCTGGGAGCGTTTGCTTACAATGTGGATGGGGTGCGGGGTTGGCGGGAAGCCCGTAGAATTCATGCCCGGTCCCCCCACCTCTGCCCCAACATGGAGGGCGCGCACCTGGATGAGCCGCGCCATCACCAAGTCCAGCGCCGCGCCAGTCCTCTGTGATCCCGTCTTCCTCCCGGAGTTCCACCACGAGGACTACAATGTCCACGATGCGCACCCCCACCGCCTGTATTACGCCTTCCCCAACGGGAATTTTGTTGGCGCTGTGTCCTCCCAGTACGTCCCTTTGTGCCTTTGATTTTTTTTGCTCTCTGTATTTACTAACTATAATACAGCCAGGCCGTCGTGGAAATCCTCCCCGGCCAAGTCAACGAGGAGGATCGCATCGTCATCAGCGCCTCCGACTGGAACCGCCTCGTCGACCTCTGGCACGCCAAGTGCCGGGAGTTCCACGACCACCATGGCGACGACGTCGTCCGCAATGCGACCGCCTGGCCGACACCTCCCACACTCCCTGCGCTCTCCACGCCTGGCGAACGCCTGCGCGAGGTGAAACGCGCGTACAATGCGCGCCCCTCTGGGAGGACGACCCAGTGGTCGAGGGGCGTCGACGTCGCCGCCCACGTCTTCAAGGCGGCTGGCACTTCCAAAGCACGCAACGCGCTCGTCCGTGCCCTTGCGCTTCAAGCCCCGGGGCGCCTCCCGGATATGCTTTACTGCGCGGACCGGGCGCGGATGTCTGAGGCCGACGCGGACGCGCGCTGCCTTCACCGCGAGGCCGTCGCCGTTGCGCAGTCCGGAGTCGAGCGCGCGGCGATGGGGGGAGGCTTCCAGGCCATGGCGCATGCCGCTTCTTGCGTGCGCCCCCGCCGCACCTCCAGCGACACCTACAACGACTCGGGCAAGGGTGTGGAGCGCGGATGGCACACCGTCGGCGACTACGAGGCGGGCGGGGAACACGAGATGCCGGACCACACCTACCCCGATGACTACCCCGAACGCCTGTGGCCCGGTGTCGACACGCCCCCCGGCCCCCTGCGCCTTCCAGATCGTGCGTCGAGCGGACGGGGGCAACGAGATCGTCCGCCGTGCTGCGAGCGCGGCCCCCGACGCGCCGCGCAGCGAGGAGATCCCCCAGGACGAGCCGTACCAGCCCATTTCAATCTCCTCGGACAGCGAAGACGACGACGACGACGACAAGTTCCCGCCCCTCGAGTAGTTTTTGGTTTTTTTTTTGGCTATACTATCTTGAAAATGCACTGTACAAAATCTGTAGCATAGGTCGTGTTTTGTATATTTGAAATGTAGATGCCTGCTTTGTCTTGAGATGTGAGAAAGATGAAAAAATCGAAAATAAAAATGAAATATTCACTTGGGCGTGGAGGACGAAGGGCATAATAAAAGAAAGTATGAAAAACATAAGAAAGAAGCCAGGTGGTGTAGCCGTATGGTACACGCCGCGAAAACATAGAGGGATTTTATGATTATGTTTACACGGAGTCCCCAGTTTGAGTCCGGCCTGGCGGTAATTCCGGAAACTGTAATTTTTTTAAAAAAAAATTACTGGGTGGGGGGCTCGAACAAAAGGACCAGGTGGTCGAACGGTTGCGTAAACTCCGTTCACAATCTGAGATTGTGAACGGAGTGCACGCTGTGCCACCATTAAAAAGTTTGGCATAAACACCAGGCGGCGGAGAATTTCGGGACGCTCGGAAATAGTCGGGAACTCGGAGATCACCGGGAATGGGAAGAATCGGCCCGGAGAGATGCGATCAAAAATTAGACAAGCATCGGTCAACGATGGGAAATCAACTGCGGACCGCGGGCGCAGCAGCTGCGGACTGCGGAGGCTGTGCTCCAAAAGGTATATAAGGAGCCGTGGGAAGGAATTTTTGAAAGTAAGAACCCATATTTGTAAACTACGAATCTACAAATATACTTTTTCTGCGATTCCTCCTGCACGTGCTTGAACTTTTAAGTTTAATCAAACACCTGTACTCTACTCACCGATTGACTGCAGCCCGATCAGCTGCGCCCGCGACACGCTACCACCAACGTGTGTAATCTGAAGTAAGGTACTTTTGATTGCCGCAGGGTCCTGTGTCGATACACCGAAGCAGAACCGCCGACCGAGTAATTTACCGCTTTAAGTCTTGGAAAGGGAATTCCTTACGTGAGGTGCGAACACTTGAAGATCCTCTGAATAAAGTTATTTCCGAGGCCTTCAAGGGAAACAATTTTTCCACTCAACATCATTGGAGCCCACTGCGAGGGGAAAAATAACCTCTGAAACTCATATATTCCCTCTTTTCGACTACTACGACACGCAGACTCAAGGACAGATTTAACCGCCAACAGCCGATCCGAACAAAGACGAAACTACGCAAGAATGACTCGAATGAATGAATTTCTAAATGAAGAACACCGCCGAGAGTATGAACGAAGGTTCCCGAACAACGCGGAGGCAGGTCCTTCCGTGACTTCTAAGAATAAAGGCAAAGGAAGAGCGAAAAATGGAAGTAGAGGAGGTCGCTCTGTGTGGGATTATTCAGGGGAGGATGACTCGAGTTATGCAGGACATGACTCAAGCGATGAGGATAGGAGACAGGTCAGTCCTCCCTCATCTCCGGAACCGCCTCGGATGACGGCACCGGCGCCACCCCCATATTTTAGCGCACCGTTGCGTACGAGTTACGACATGCCGATTCGGGGAAGCAAAGATGCCCCCAAAACCTTCCGCGGCAGGCACACGGAAGTGCAATTATTTATTGATCACTACGAGCAGCTACTCAATAAATGCCGAGTAACTAGTGAGAGGGAAAAATGTGACTTCCTGCTCAACTACTGCTCGGTAGCAGTACAGAACGTGATTCAGACAAGCGAGTACTTCGAAAAAGGGAGTTGGGTGAAGCTCAGGAAAGATATCCTGAAGCATTTTGATGCTGACCGTGCAACTGAAAAATACAAGCCGTGGGATGTAGAGCAATACGCGAAAAGAATGCGGGGACGGACCTGTTACACCCTCACACAATGGCGCAAGTACTACGTGCGGTTTAATGCTATCGCGGGAGGGCCGTTGCGTCGAGGACATTTAACGAAACGTTTTTACCACGAATATTTCTGGATAGGCATCAATAGGCCGCTCCGCCCCTTATTGGAGAACAGAATCAGGCAGGTGAATCCATTTCGAGGGGATGAGCTTTATACCGTCAAGGAATTGAATGCTGCAGGTGAGTGGTACTTCAGACGAAACCGTTTTGAAACACAAATGATGCGAGGGGAAGAATTAGGAGAAGAGGACGGGGAGGATTATAGCGGTGAAGAATCAGATAGTGAGTCCGGAAGTAGCGAAGATAACGACTCTGATTTCGAGGAATTTCGCCGGAAGAAGAAGTTGCGTGAGAAACGAAAGAAGCAGGACCGCAAGCGGAAGCTGGCGGCGAAGCAAGAGTTCCCAGACAAGGATCGACAGAAGTTCTCGGGCAACGAGGAGGAAATTGCCGGCATGATTCGGAGGCTCAATGCAATGAATATTAATGATCCGGAATACGCGCCTATCTATTATAAAGTAATGGTTATGGATCAAAGCGGGACAGCTGAAAAATGTGTAAAACCTCCAAATGTGGAACGAGTGGAACAACCACGCACGAGGGCACCCCCTAATGCCGCGATGCCTTCATATTCCGAGCGGTCCTCAACGCCTGCTACGTACCCTAATAATATCCCACTCGGAGCTACGCGTGCAGGGGCTGGGGGAGAGTTCACCGGATGTTTTGGATGTTTAGAAGAAGGGCACCGCATTTCGGAGTGTCGACAGGTATCAGATCTGGTCCAGCGGAATGTTGTGGCGTTCAATGAAGCAACACGCCGCTTAGTCATGAAGAACGGGGCGTCTATCCAGCGCTTACCAGGAGAATCGTTGGTCAAAGCAGCCGAGCGGATGGCATCAGGAACGGCACCGCGCGTAATGTTCAGCGTTGTCGATCGCGCGCGAGATCGTGAGACAGCTGTCCATAGTTTCTATCAAGCAGAGAATCAACGGGCGCGCATCGTGGAAGTCTATACAGAAAGTTCAGCGGGGGAAGAGGGTGATAAGGAAAAAGATTCTGACAATGAGGCATCAGAGCCATCGGAATTCGAGGAAGTTTACGTGACATTACCAAAATGGGCAAGATCCAAGACTCCGTACGTACAGCAAGTGGACCGCACAATTCCCAGCACCCGTTCAGCGAGGCGCCAAGTGCTTGATGGGGTGTACCCACCTAGTTTGGAGCGTGCCCGTGTAAGAGCTGCAAAGAATAAGGAGATGGAAGGCGCACCGCCTCAGCAAGAAGGTGCGTCATCGGCAGAACAAGCACCGCCCCTGATTTCCCCAGATGTGGGGAAATCACCTGTCAAACAGCGCGTCACGGAAAAGGCAGCGCCCTCACCTCAGCCAGTCCCCGTCGAGGCGCGAAAAGTAAGGTTTGATAATGACTCAGATGTAGAGATGAGAGAATCTTCTAAAGAAAAGGTTGCAAAGAAAATCCCGGAGAAAGCCGCGATTGAAAATGGAAAGGGGCCTGCAGCAGGGGATAAGACCGCCTCAAAGACGCTAGGGCGGCAGTCAGAGCTTACTACAACTATTGATCGCCGAGCTTTGATGGATCGCATTCTGGACACACAAATAGCAATGTCCTTGCGAGAAATCATGGTAACATCCAAAGAAATCTGCACTGAGTTTCAAGATCTAATTAAGTTAAAGAATGTGAAGGCGGTACTACTAGGAAAATCGCAGGAACACCCGTTATTTGTGAATTCCGAGTGGCCGAGAACAGAAGGTGTGCTAATCAAAGTCGAAATGGAGACAAGCGGGCAGCTTGTTTCTGCCATAATCGACACGGGGTCCCAATTGGACGTAGTGCGCTCGGATATTGCCGCTTTGAGTATTCGCCGCGCCGTCGATATGGCGCAGCGAACTAATATGAGTGATGCCAATGGAGGCCGTGGGCAGCTTTTGGGCAAGATATTAGATGTGGAATTCAATTGCGGCGGCGCGGTAACAGTTACTGACCTCTGGATTTCTCAGAAAGCACCTTTTGAGTTGCTATTAGGACGACCCTGGCAACGCGGGAATCTGGTGAGTATTGACGAGCGAGAGGAAGGCACTTACTTGATTTTCAAGGACCGCGTGACAAAACGCCCTAGGTATGAGCTTCTTGCGGTGCCGTGTGAAGATTCTACAACAGAAATTCCGCTGGCAAGTATGAATCAGTATCAGTCGTTTGCTGTAAAAATGGAGAGAAACATACCGGAGAGGCTCGAGTGCGGACCCAGAAAAGTGTGTGCGACATGTGGCCAGACTCGGGAAGGAAATTTGAATCAATTGAAGGACGTCTGGAAAATAAACCTGCCCGAGAGGAATAGGGAACGTGGTAACGGCGCGACGGAGCAGGAGTCATTGAATTATATTGCTGCGGAGGAGTCTTGCACGGCCCATGCTCTGGACATATGTTGCACAGTCTTGGGAGCGCACCCGCAGCAGAATAGTGCTGAGGGAGACGAAATGAGTAATCATGCAGTGGAGTATAAAAGGAGAGAGCGTGCGACACAAGATCTTCGGCCACTCCCTCGCCATTCAGCGATCCCTATGAGTTCGACCCTAGCCTTTCCTAGACCAGTAAACCCCAGTGTGGGGGCGGTACCTTCCGCTACCCCCATGTTTCCTACCCAATACCTTTCTCGCCGTCAATTTCACCACCCACACGAAACCCTTTTCACCAGGATCCCGACCAACGTTGTCGACGCAGTTGACGACGCGGTTTTTCGTTATTGGCAGAAGCGCGAGGCGGGAGAAAATGAAGAATGTAATCCTACCTTTTCGGCCGCACCCCACTCCGAATACTACGGCAAGGTCGTACTGCCGGATGGGCAGGAGGTGCATTATAGTTTAGCCGAGAACGACTTTCAAATTCAAAAGAATGAACGCACCGGTCGTCCCTTTTCGCTCATGGGTCACACCCTACGCGCCATGGTCGTCTTGCCGAAGGATCCGCACGCGCTCTGGAAATACGAGGTACCTTACCCTCCGCACGAGGTACTACGTCGCGAGATGCTCGCTATCTCCCCCAACGACCCACCAGGGGAGGACGAGACGGGGTTCCCAATGAACGCGACCACTACGACCCCTCCAATGATGAGTTTTCGGGAGCGACTGAGAGAGAGATTGGTGCGCGACATCGGAATATTGATGTGGCCCCGTATTAACACGTTTCAGCTTCAGAATGGATTAATCCGCCCCGGAGACCTACAGTTCACCAGCTCCGAAGAATCCTTACCTTCTAGCGACCCCTCCAGCCACGAGACCGCAGGGACATCGTCGTCCGCCCCATCGAGCACCATCAACACGGCGCTTGTGGAAGTCTTGCTGGAGGACATCGCCAAGCGCGCCGAGACTTCTCTCAAGCTGAGGAGTATTTTCGATGATGGGACTTTCCTCCCTGCCGATGGGGATGAGTCCGACGCTGTCCCCGAGTTGGTGCCCGCAGAATTCAGCGACCAAGGTTCCGACGAGAGCTATGGGTCGTTTCAAGTCGGTCTTTGCCCGGTGTGCTTCGAACCCAGCCACGAGCCCGCGAGTTGCATGTCCGTGACGCCAGCATTAATTGTACCAGAGGTATCCCGGGCGCCTCGGGAGCTTCCGCCGCTGGGTATGTTACTTCAAGATGACGTCCTTTCGTTCTCTGCGCTAACGAATTGCGCTCCAGATGATGAGCGAGTTCAGCTGTTGACGCGCGTCATGGAGATGGCCCGAATACCGTCCGCGCGGGCGTTGCTCACTATGAGTAACCCCCAGGCGACCACGTACCTGCGTTTGATGAAGAGCGCCACAAATGTTCGCCAAGAGATCTTAGAGTTCGCAGCAGGGTTGGATGAAAGCCAGGCTGAGCGCGATAAGTTCGTAGAAGAAATGGCGCGGGATCTTGAAATGGCCATGAACGAAGCGGCAGAATCACTCATTCGGTGTGATGACCCGAACACCGCCACCAGGAACTCGGCCTCGGGCACCGACGCACCCATTGCTTCTTCTACCTCGGCGATCTCACGACCCGCGTCTTCCAGTATTTCTACCGAGTCTAGCGCTCCTACGACCACTGACTCCGCGAGCGCTGATGATCACCCCGTTCAGCCGACGGCGCAATATGAGGCCCTTCCCCACAACGGCTTGTATGTAACTTGGAACGGCATTCCAGAAGCTTACCGAAATACCGATGACCTTTCGGGGCGATTACAACTCAAACCTGAAACCCCCGGCAAAGCGCCGGAACCTGCCGAAGAACATACCTCACAAACGAGCCAGGTCCCGGTAGCGCCTTTCACGAACCGATCAAGCCCCGCGGTAACGGAATGGTCAGTCGACAGTTACCCAGTTAGCCCGCGAGAAATCCTTAACGAAGCTGTTCTCAGGGTTATTACGCAAAATCCTGAGCAGGAAGTCTCGCCCGAGCAAGTCACCGGATTTACTCCGGAGCTAGACACCGCCCCCGCCAACTCAGCCGACGCGTCGAAACCATCGGACCACCCTGACGCCGCCACAATGACAGCGGGCGCGTCCGCTTTTGAGTTCTTTCGTCAGAACGCCCCGGATGAGCAAAAAGAAGTACTGCAGCGCTGGCTCCAGGCAGGACGAGCCCATCTGGAGGAGCATTTCCTTAACGAGGACTTCGTAGGAGGGGCACCTATACGTCATGCCCTTGAAGCCGCTTACGGCCCTGTTCGGGACTTCATTGAGACGCCAACTCGGGATGATCCTCGCCTCGGAAGGCTCCATCTTTTGTCTGAGTTGTCGATGGATCTTCAAACGCTTCCCAGCATCGCGTCCGACTCTTCTCAACATCCAATTTCGCTTGACTCTGGTCCTTCCACGGGTTCTTCGTCCTCGGACAGCGTGACTTCTGAGGAAAATCCTTCTAGCACGGATGAGAGTGAAGCGAGCGAGGAAGGAAATGGAAGGGGCAAGCGCAAGACCCCCGATGGGGAAAGGCTGGGAGAGTTTCAAGAAGGGCAACGCAAACGCTTTCGTAAGTTCGACGGAAACTTTCTCCACCGTGTTACGGTTGACCGTGCGGCTTTTCAAGCGATTCATCGCGCCTCACCCGAGACTATTCGCATTTTTGCCGGCATGCGCATGGCATTTCTGGAAGGAGGACGCCGCATCGAGGCAATGGTCTGGCACCGGTATGGTGTTGATGAGGTGCGCCCATATTACGACCGGATTAGGTACCGGCTTTCTAAACGAAGGCGTTCTGTCGGAAAACAGCACGATTTTCCCAGCAGTTACATCCAGCACCCCTTGCTCTTTGATGTGGAGGCCGCCAAGATGTACGCCATCTATCGGGTCCTCCTTCGGCACGAGCGCTTCGAAACGGCAGCCCTGCTGCACGACGTGCTCAATTTACGCCTCAAGAAAGATTACGCCCTCGGCCATATCCTTAATGCAAGTCATCTGGAATCGCAGTACCCCGCCGGCTACCACCGTTATTGGGAGTTGCTTCCGCCGCCAGCACACGCTCTTTACCACCCGAGCTCTTCAGACGAGACCTCCGACGATGAATCTTACGAGAGTGATTCCGATTGGGACCGGCCAGGCCTTCAGTACCCGGATAGTACCGAAGCGTCGGACCGCGTCGCTTCAGCCACCGCCTCTGCGCCATCAGCCGAACAAGACACCGGCGCTTCGGCCGAGCTCGCCGAAGACTCTGTCAGTCTTCACGGCCATGACAGTACTAATGTTCCCGTCGATTTTCTTTATGTACGGCGCGTGGATGATTGGGGATCGAATCCCCCCATCCCTAACCTCTGATGGTGAGAAGCACTCTTTTCTGTCCGCCGCGGGAAGTCTAATCTATTCCAGAACACGACAATTATCAAGCCGCTTCGCTAGGGGTTTCGCGGGATCGAAGCCTCTGCCCAATTCTACCTTTTCTCTAGTTCCAAACTCGACTTCCGCTGCCGACACCGAATCACTTACCCTGGAGGTTGTACCAACACGAAGCCCAGAAGAATGGAGACGAAGCTCGGCCTTGCCGATGTACTTGTATCGAACAAGTTTTGTAAGTCTGACGAATGATCCACGAAGAATGCTGAACTGGTTGAACGACGCCCGCCTGGATCGCGGCTTTCTCTGTGATGTACTACTACTGTCTCGAGTCATCGCTGTAATACTTTTGCAAATATTATTAGTGATCTTGGGGAAGGTGAAGAAACAATTAAGGGAGGCGCGGCTCCAGGAATGCGAGGAATCGAAGTGCTATTCATTCTCGCTCGAGCAGGCCGAAGAAAATCGGCGGATTTTAAATGATGACGAAAGAACGGGGATTTTTCAGCCCTGCAAGCGGGATCGCGAGGAGTTGGAGGAGGATGATGAGTTTATATTTTATCCGGTGGACATGTATGACGAAGAAGGACGGGAGTTTCAAGCATTTACCATGTATAAACGGGTGGATAAAAAGATTCGTCCTGTGTCAACTACCTTCTCGCCCGAATACGAGGTCAAGCGGCACATTCCGGAAGATCCAATGAAAACATTACCGGAACTAACCCCTAATCCGCCGCCGTTTGAACCATCAGCTCGGCTGACAAAAGAACGGCTGGAAACGCTGGAACTAAATAGAGATAGGTTTCTGAGTAAAGAAGAGGAGCGAATCTTCGAAAGGGTAATGGAGCTGAATCAAGAAGCGCTGGCTTTCGAGGACGTTGAACGGGGAACATTTAAGGATGAGTATTTTTCGCCATATAAAATCGCAACGATACCCCACGTACCTTGGGAATACAAGAATATCCCGATTCCCCCAGGAATACTTCAGAAGGTTATTGACGTACTAAAATTAAAAATGCAGGCAGGAGTCTACGAAATGTGCCAGTCGTCATACCGATCCCGCTGGTTCTGTGTGTTGAAAAAGAATGGGAAACTGCGGATTGTCCACGACTTGCAGCCACTAAATAAAGTGTCAGTTCGTGATGCCGGAATGTTGCCCATCGTAGACGATTTTGTGGAGGGCTTCGCGGGGCGGCAGTGTTACACTGTGTTCGACTTGTATTGGGGATTCGACGCCCGGAAGATGGAGCCGGAAAGTCGGGACATGACGGCTTTTATGACACCCTTAGGCCTGTTGCGCCTTACCTCTATGCCAACGGGATACACCAACTCTCCAGCGGAATTTCAAAAGTGCATGGTCTTTATACTTCATGACGAGATCCCTCACATAGCTAACATTTTCATTGACGACTTGCCTATCAAAGGACCGAAATCGGCTTATTTGGATAAAGAGGGGAATCCCGAAACCCTGACCGACTGTCCGGGCGTGCGACGTTTTATCTGGGAGCATGCCATGGACGTGCATCGAATAATGCACAAAGTAAAAAGCGCTGGGGCTACATTTTCCGCTACCAAAGTACAATGTTGTCGGCAACAAGCATTAATAGTGGGACAGCTATGCACTCCAGAAGGGCGAGCTCCAGATGACAAGAAAGTGTCTGCTATAATAGACTGGCCTGATCTTACTACGCCTCAGGAAGTTCGGCGGTTCCTAGGACTGTGCGGAACTGTGCGTATTTGGATATTAAATTATTCCCTTGTGATCCGGCCGCTCACCGAATTATACCGACGCCAAATAGAATTCCATTGGGATGAGAGACGGGAGCGGGCATTTGCTCGAATAAAACAGCTTGTAGCAAGTGCCCCGGCCTTGCGTCCAATTGACTATGATTCGGAGAACCCCGTGATCTTATCCGTCGACTCCTGTCGCGAAGCAACAGGCATGATCCTTTCGCAGCTAGATGATAAAGGGAGGCGTAGACCTGCCCGATACGGCTCGGTCCCAATGAGTGAAAGGGAGTCCCGGTACTCACAACCAAAATTGGAACTATTCGGCCTATATCGGGCATTACGACATTGGCGCTTGTATATAATTGGGGTAAAAACCTTGAAGGTCGAAGTAGACGCCAAGTTTATTCAAGGATTGTTAAATAACCCGGACCTGCAGCCAGATGCCGCTGTAAACAGGTGGATTCAAGGAATTTTAATGTTTCATTTTGCATTAATTCACGTTCCGGCTACAAAATTCCAAGGACCAGATGCTTTGTCAAGAAGAGGCGTGGCAGATGGGGAGGAAATTGCGAGTGATGACGACAACTGGCTGGATGAGATTGCCTTACTAGCAACAAGAGAGCAAGAGGGGGAAGAATTGCTGTACCCCGTAGAAACATTACCCTCGTGCAACCTGACCCGAAGCGGGCAGGAGCAGTTGTTAAGGGATATTTTCCGATTTCTGGAGAAGCTAGAAGCGCCTCACTTTGATTCGTCTCAGAAACATCGACGATTTATAACCCAGGCTACCAGATACATGGTTCATGAGGGTCGATTTTTACGGCGAAATGGGAAGGGACCGCCGTTGGTAGTTGTAATGGATCCAGAGCGGCGATTAAAGATACTTACGCAAGCTCATGACGATTTGGGGCATCGGGGGGTTAGAACGGTCTGGGAAAACTTGAAGAAAAGATTTTTCTGGCCCAAATTGCATAATGACATTCAGCACCACATTGCGTCCTGCCATCGGTGCCAGATACGCAGCATGCGCAAACTTGAGATTCCTCTCACCGTGTCTACGCCAGTGGCATTGTTTCAAAAGGTATATATAGATATCATGATGATGCCGGAATCCCAGGGATACAGGATGATCGTAGCCGCCCGCGATGACCTGTCAGGGACATGCGAAGCCAAGGCCTTGAAGACCAAGACTGCGGATGATCTAGCATCCTTTTTCTGGGAAAATATATATTGCAGGTATGGATGTCCACGCAAAGTGATTACAGATAATGGTCCAGAAGTAAAGGCGGGATTTCGCCGATTAATGAAAAATTTAGGAGTGCCGCACGTGCGAATTTCGCCGTACAACAAGCATGCCAATGGAGTGGTCGAACAAGGACACTATACAATGCGGGAGGCGATTGTGAAGTCATGCGGAGGCAAGATAGAGTTATGGCCAAACAAACTACCTGTCGCGTTGTTAGCCGATCGCGTGACCGTGAGTCGGATCACGGGGTTCTCTCCCTTCCAACTATTGCACGCTGCAGATCCCGTGCTACCCTTCGATCTCGCTGAAGCTACATTTATGGTGAGTGGTTTCCGATCGGGAATGACCACGGAAGAACTGCTAACCCTCCGCATACGGCAATTGTCCAAGCATGATCGGGATGTTAAACGCGCCTCGGATACTCTACGCAAGGCGAGGTTCCGCTCGAAAGAACAATTCGAGCGAAAATTCATTAAGAAATTACAGAAGGACGAATACGAGACAGGAGAATTGGTTTTGGTGCGGAATGTGGGTATTGAAATGGAAGTAAGTTCAAGGAGAAAGACTGATGACCGATATTTTGGGCCTTACGAAGTACAACGGAAGAACAAGGGTGGGGCTTATATTCTGAAAGAACTGGACGGTACGGTGTTCCGACACAACCCTACAGCAGCCTTTCGTTTGCTTCCCTATATAAGTCGCAATCATTGGTTCATGCGCACTGGCTGGATGGATGCTGAAGACGAGGAAAGTGACTCGGACGCTATAGAGGGCGAAGAACTTTTCGAGTCATCCGAAGGAGACTGAAACAGGAAGTGACTCCGCCCCTTCTTCTCCATTTCCATGATGATGTCCATAATTGCTAGATGACGGCAGCAGGTGATTATATCAAAAAGCTTATGGTCGTTGCCGTCGCCTCCACCCCGGTCAGATTACGTCTTCCACGTGCACTAGGCATACCCGACACATACTTATTACCCAAAAGACCGAGTCCCCGGACTGCAAAAACCCTGTTACCTTTCCTCATGGAACCCCTGCCCATTGCTTTCAAACCTAGTATTCGCAAGTTGCCTGATAAGTTGTTGGAAGGTGCGGCGAAGAACTTGTCGAGTAAAACGGAGTATTAATCCAGTCTCCCCGTAAAAACTCAGTCATTCGCACCCGCATAGAGGCAACATCGCACCCTGACCCACCTGAGCGACCACCTTACCAAGCTCAATTTCAGGGGCCGACTCGAATTTCTATCGGCACTCATCTTGTGGCAGAGGGGGCCTTACGAGGCATACTGATCCCTACCGATCTACGCTCGGACGACGGAGTATCGGAAACAGTTGTTATGGAGTGCCGATGCCTCAGCATGAAGATCACAGTGGACATTCTCTTTCAACGCTGCGATGTACGCTGGGACATCCCTAAACTCCAAATGCCAGCCTCCATAGTACTTGCCACAGAGGATGCCCCTGGCACACCCCAAGAAATCGCACCTGAAGCTGGAAGCAGTGGCTGCGGAAATTTACAGGCCGCCCAGCACTCCAGAAAATGGGAAGAGGGTGAGCGAACGATCACCGAGATCAGGGGCAGAGTCGCGAGAAGGAAGCAAAGGGAGGAGGCAGAGCATTATATGACTCAATGGCATACGTAGTGCCGATCATCATTTTTCTTAAAACACGCAACACAGGGTGCGAGCTTCTCTTATTACCAAAAGAAGGATAAACTGACAAAGAAGCGCTAACATGATGCAAAGAGACCCTCTCGGAAAGCTCCGCAGAATGGAACTCAGGGACCTAATTCAAAGGAGAGCGGAGATTGAATTAAGACACGGGAAGATATAAAAGCAGAAGAGGGCACAAAAGGAAAAGTTGTCGCCCCCACGGTAGTATCTGGTTTTCCTGCCCACCATGTCTCGATCTTTCGCTCCAAGTCTGCAGCCCTCGCAAGAGCCACCAGATGGCCGCAGCATACTTACGGCAGCAAATGACGACCCAAATGAGGTAGGCGGCTGACTAAGCATAAAAACTTCATTCACGACCAGTAACGACAGGAATTTTTTTCATCTACCGATCACCACCGTCTGCGCCGCACTCCACGAATTCATCGGCAGGGGACTATGGCCTTCACCGAACCCCCGTACTTCGACGAACTTGTCACGGTATCCACAGTGGAGGCACCCATTGCAGTACCCACTCGCCCGTCGTCCGAATTCCTCCCTCGAGAATGCCACAGCCGGGTCCTCCTCGCCACCGCCGAAACCATGGCCCCGGAATCTTCTGGTGTACTCCATGAGCACATCACGCTTGCGGAAGTCCTAGCCAACACCATCCCATACAGCTTTCTGCGCGCTTTTCTCCCAGATCCTGACGACTCCGTCGTCATCTTGAATAACATCAACGACAGGATTCGGTACAGTCGGAAGCAGGAGGAACTTGCCCATCTGCGTAAGAAGGCCCTGTCTTCGACAGCTGCTCTCAGTTCCACCCACGTTGGGCGAGAAGTTGCTCGCATCCGCACGGTCGTGCTTCCCGGAGGACAGTTGGGGTTCGAGATGACCAGCGAGCCGTACGAGAAGTTGCGGACGGGTATGGTGGTGGAATGTGTGGGAGGGATGGTGGATGAATGGAAGATCATGGATTGGCGCTATCGCCACGATCGCTGGGAAGTGATGCTCTGGGTCAACCAATCGCGACGCCTGTGGACCTTGGTCCACGTTCTGCCCAAGCACGTGGCCAAACCGAATCTTATCACTCGTGTTAGGACTCTTGCTCGCAGCGTATCACAGGTCTTCACCGAACAGAAGCAGCCGCCCCTTCCGCAATTTATTGATGTTGATAATGCGTAGTCAATGTAACGCGAACTCATTCCTCACACATGTGGTCCTAAAAAATGCAATTCTCCTTGTGCCGCCTGGTGTTTCCTTGACAAGGGACTGGGGACAGTCCAAATTATTCCCGTCCGCCGCGGATGTGCCACCATTAAAAAGTTTGGCATAAACACCAGGCGGCGGAGAATTTCGGGACGCTCGGAAATAGTCGGGAACTCGGAGATCACCGGGAATGGGAAGAATCGGCCCGGAGAGATGCGATCAAAAATTAGACAAGCATCGGTCAACGATGGGAAATCAACTGCGGACCGCGGGCGCAGCAGCTGCGGACTGCGGAGGCTGTGCTCCAAAAGGTATATAAGGAGCCGTGGGAAGGAATTTTTGAAAGTAAGAACCCATATTTGTAAACTACGAATCTACAAATATACTTTTTCTGCGATTCCTCCTGCACGTGCTTGAACTTTTAAGTTTAATCAAACACCTGTACTCTACTCACCGATTGACTGCAGCCCGATCAGCTGCGCCCGCGACACGCTACCACCAACGTGTGTAATCTGAAGTAAGGTACTTTTGATTGCCGCAGGGTCCTGTGTCGATACACCGAAGCAGAACCGCCGACCGAGTAATTTACCGCTTTAAGTCTTGGAAAGGGAATTCCTTACGTGAGGTGCGAACACTTGAAGATCCTCTGAATAAAGTTATTTCCGAGGCCTTCAAGGGAAACAATTTTTCCACTCAACAACGCAACCGCTCGGCCACCCCGGTCTGAGGGGTCGGCTATATTTATGGGTCACACTGCCTCTGATCGGCGTTTGTTTGAATCTATAAATTGTTGTTGATGTATTTTGACGTGGGAACTCTCTCACTCTCTATCACCACCGACCTCTAACCGACGCCAATCATTATGGCAGGCCCGCGTGTGAAACTCCCCTCTAACCACTCCCTTCGCAACCCCCTCCGCCCTATCCAGCTCAGTCGTCGCCGCGAGGGCCTCTCCGCCGCCACAAGAGCAGGCAAGAATCTCAAGCGCGTGCAAAACAAAAGCGCGCGACTCGCGCTCGAATCCGACTGCGACGACTTCGCCGAGCTGCGCGACCAGGAGATCGTGCGGCTCGCCGCCTTGCACCACGTCAAGGAGGACAAAGTCCGCAAGCTTCTCACGAACGCTTCGACCGTCAAGCGCGGCCGCGCTATGACCCTGCGCAACGCCATTATGCACGACTTGTCGCGTAAGTCAAAAGCTGGTGCGTACCTGCCGTTACGTCCCGCATGCGAGCGCGAGCTGACCTCGCCCCAGACCCGACGGAGTCCGGCCCCGTCGTCCTGGCGGACCTTCAAGACCGCCTCTCCGATCGCGTGGAATCGGGGGAGCTCTGCGTCAACCGCGACCTCATCCCCGAGGCCGAGATCAAGCGCCTCTTCGACCAGCTCGCAGAGCACCGCGCGCGCAAGAGGCGGGGTGTTCGCGCCACGAACAAAGCCGCGGCAATGGACGGCCAGCAGGTTGCAGATGCGATTGGCGCAATGGTGAGTGTGCCGCTTTTTTTTTTCTCCTGGACTCTCGCATGATGCTTCTTGCAGATGCTGGACCTGTACGAGCGCACTGGCATCCGCGGGTTCTGCGCCTTCTCGCGCGGCAACCCCGACGACGCCGGCCTCCCCTACGCGGTCGATTCGGACGACGTCCTGAAGTCTTTCCTGCTCAGGGCCCTCAATATGAGCGAATTCGACTTTCTGCGCACCTTCGAGAACCACTGCTGCATTATGGACAACGGTACGATTGCTTCCTTTTGCTAACAAGACTTGAGCTGATGAATGGGCGCAGGCCACGAGAACAAGAAGACCGATACGGCGTCGGTACGCAGCGACCTGGTACGGTACCAGGTCGGGGGACTCCGTAAGTTCTTCCCTTCGATTCATTAGGCGGGGCCGAGGCTAACGTGTATCACAGGAAACCTCCTCGGCAACAAGAAGGTCGCGATGGCCTACGAAAACTACGAGTACGAGATCCGCCGCGGCAGGGCCGTCGAGATCGCCAACTGGCCAGAGGGCGTCGACATGGTGCGCCCGTCCAAGCTGTCCGTGCCCGTTGCACGGGAGATCCGCGACGGGTTCCGCGACGGGACGATCTACTGGCGCCGGCTGTCGAAGGCGGAGCACACCGAGCTGTTGGAAGGCGACGGCGACGAGGAGGAGGAGGAGGAGGAGGAGGACTGGGACGACGAGGACGAGCCCCGTGAAAAGGGGAAGGGGAGGGGGAAGGGGAAGGGGAAGGGGAACGCGAAGAAGCCGCGCAAGGAGCGGTCCGACAAGGGATCGAAGCGCACCGCGAAGGCCACCTCTACGCCCTCCGCATCCGCCTCCACCTGCTCCGCCCCCGCCTCCACCTCTGCCAACGCGTCCGCCTCCACTGCCGCGCCCGCCTCCAACTCCGCTGCCGCACCTGCCTCCGCGTTCGCGGCGTTCGCCCCCTTCTCCAGCGCCGCCAGCGCGTTCTTCCCCACCTCCACGTTCACACCGCCTAACCTCCACCTCTCCAACGCCGACGACGCCCTCTACCCCGCGGTCAGCGCCCTGCGCCTGCCATGGGACATGGAGTTCGACTTCGAGAACCTATCCCCCCCGAGCCAGCTCAGTGGCATGTCGGAGCTCGCGGTGCAAAACGCGATGCAGTTCCTCGGCGTCAACAACGCCCCAGCCGTCGGCGGCCCCTGCTTCCCCCCCTTCGACTCCTCCTTCACGTTCGCAAACCCCACCGCCAGCCCGGCGCAGGGCGATATCGGCTTGAATACAGGCACCGGCGCCGCCCCCGCCCCTGCCGGTGCAGGCGGCTTTACGAGCATCTTCGCGGTGGCTACCAACGCCGCGAGGCCCCAGGGCGCGGACGACGCGGCCGCCAGCACGTCGAAGAAGCGCAAGACCCCGCACGACGCCGCCGATGTTGCCAGCGGCAACACCTCCGTCCCCGGTACCGCCGCCGTCTCGTCCGGACCCCCCGCCGTCAAGAAGCCGCGCAAGCAGCGCAGCGACGCCGGGATGAAGAAGCGCAAGAACCCCGGCGGGACCCCGCCGTCGTCGCCGCCCCCCCGCGTGCGCAAGAAGCGCAGCGACGCCGGGAAGAAGCGCGGCGTGAGGGCCGCGTCGGTGGCCTCCATCTAGCGTGCGGGACCGCCTTTTTGAATCCGTATCGTACCGTACGCCGTTGCATACGTCTGTCTTTATTCCCTGCCTTGTAGTATATTTTCTGTCTTGTATGTAGTATTATTTGGCTGTAATACTACCTTCTTGTGGTGCTATGAGTGGGGTGATGGGGCAGTATGTCCCCTATGGGTCCCTGAGCGTCCCCAATTTTTTTCTTTATTTTACGGGCATTATTAGGCCCGGCGGCGTCGACTTAGCGTGCGCGCGGGCAGGATTGATGTGGCCGTGATGGCGCGCTGATGCGCGCCGTGATTGATGGCGCGCTGTTATCTCTTATCTACAATAGCTCTGAGATATCGTTTAAATAGCGTTAATTCGGAGCTATTCTATCGTTAAATAGCGCGATATCGCGCCTTTATTGCGCCCACGGTATTCGCTTTAAAGCACCTCTAGTTAGAGGTGGAGATATGCTATTTATCCACCTCTAACTAGAGGGGTTATTAGGGCGTTATAGGTGTCCAGAGTAAGCATAATTAATCGTCGTGGGGGAACAGCGTGTTCGCCCAATTCGTGTATCGTGTCTTACAAGACCAGCGGAACTCCGATCTCCAAGGTTGTAGCGGGAACTGGTATGTGAAGGTAGGGACGATAAATGAAATCTGCTCACCGTGACGCTAGGATTGAGGGCTTCTATGATCCAGTTGGTAACCCTCAGATTAAAGAGATTGTCAATCGGATCGACAATATCAAGAATCTTGGTGAATACGTTTTGCACGCTCTCCCTCTTTGACTAATATTCTTGTCAGTCTTTGCCGACACCTTTATCAACGGTGCCAAGAAATACAGGTCCGAAAAAGCCATAGCTTTTGCCCTGGGTCTCGAAACTGATGGTTATGACCTTTTCAGCGTTGGACATCAGTATAAACAAGTTGGAACGACCGGGCTGGAGACGTAGGAAGATCTATTGTCCAGGATCCACACAACTGAGATCAGAGAATAGATGGACTGCTAAAACCCGACAGGAGAGCGTAAACGGAATCCGAGCATTGGCGGTGTTCCCAGCGTGTAAATCTCATACATCCACTCGTTCAGCATGGACTTCTGAAATTGCACAGATATGAACGACAATGCTGCGGCCTTCAGGTCAACAGTAGTAGATATCATTGGGATCCTACAAAAGTACGACCGGCGAATGGGAAGCCTCCAAAGTCCACCTCTTGCCGTCCAATTCCATCAGCACGTGCAGAGCGAGCTCACATGGTATGGGTCTCACGCACAATCCCTGGCAACGGATCTTGCAACGAAATTTGCTACCAAATTGGCTCAGTACCCTACTTTGACGTGCTACAGCAACTTTGCCACGGTTAGAGATTAATCACATGGAGAGATGTTAGCTGATGATGCTCACAAGCTGGAGAGTGATTTAAAAAACAATTTCCCAACGTTGAACACCGCTGCGCTCCTTCCTCCTGCACCATTATGTTCCCCGACGGCTCCCGCGGGCGGCTCGATTTTCGTCCTCCACCGTATTCCCCAGGGCTCGGAATTGTTTTGGGATCCCTGACAATAGGGAGTGCAACGGCAAACGGGAACAACATACAGGTTGATATCACCCGTCCAAGTGGGGCTCTTATGTATCCGTCCGTGTTTCCGCCCTCGGAACCTGTTGCAGAATGTGTTGGCATCTACGTGAGCCACCACTACCCTACCCCCTAGTACAAAACCCCTAAACTTTCTCAACCAGCACATTCTACCTGTTATCTCACCGCCGGCTCCCAAAATTCAGTTGGATTTCGACTGCAATACTCGGGAATTGTCCATCCAAGGGCTCGCGAATCCGAGATGTGTCCTGTTCAAAATAATAACGACGCTACCGACGACAATGCAGACGCAGACATCATATGAACAACTGTGCGGGACGTCTTTGCAGGATACGGTGGCATGCGGTGTAAAATTCTTCCCGGGTTCCAGTGCCATGGAGGACAACAAGATGTTCTGGGAAGCAGTTCCTGGATGAGAGACTATCGCCGCCAGGGCTATATTCATGACCCGGAAATGTGTCTGTAACCTGAGTGTCATGTATGGTCTTTGTATGGTGCTTCCGTCGAGACACTCGTAATACCCGGTGGCTCAACCTATGAACAGCTGCGCCCAGACACAGAAGATCATCCGGATACACGCGCAACAGATGTCTTGATGACAAGTACTAGTTCTGTCGGTTCCCACAAAATGTGTGCAAACTCGGGTTTATGCAATTTTATATGGTGCATTGCGAGATAGTCAACTGTACTTTGAAGCGGCATGCGGTACGGACGTAGAATTCGGCTGCCTGAGCATTCCGCAGATGATGAAGCCTGCGGCACTTGAGGCCGTCCAAGGGTAAGTCGCTATCTAAGAGTACGACTACAACGGATAAGCCAGGAGGTACATGCTGCTGCATCATATTTGCAGTCCATATCGTACACCTATCACAAATAAGTACAGTATCGGTTCATCACACTCCAAAAAGTACTACTGCACGGTCTGCGCCGGCGCCGGCATCGTAGTAGGCGACGAGTACGCATACGCGTAGCCAGAACCACCCTGCATCACCGCGAGCTGCCCCCCACCCTGCATCTGCATGTACACCGGCGCGAGCATCTGCGCAACGTGCTTCTGCGCGGGCGAGTCGCCGCGGCGGGGCTGGCGTCCGGGAGTGGCGTGGTCGTGGGTGACGGTGCGGGCGAGGCCTGGATGAAATACACTGGCGTCGGGGGCGCGGGGAGCATAGGCGGCGGGATCCACTGCGCGGGGCCGTGGTACGTCGCGGAGCGGCGGTGGTGGCGGTGCACCTGCGAGCGCGCACTGCGCGACGGCGCGTGCATGGGGGCGCCGGCTCCTCGGGGTCGGCGGCGACGGGGGCGAGAAGGCGGGGGTAGTACGCGAAGGGCTGGCCGTACGCCGCGGGAGGCGTCGGCGAGTCTCCGGACGTTGTAGCGCGGCGATGGCTCCGGTGTCGTGGGGGGGGCTGCGGGGCGAGCCGACGCAGACATGGGGAGGATGAAGGGCTGAGCGCGGGGGCGCGCGCGTCGGGGGTGACGGGGGTGGTACCCTTGGGGTGATACCACGAGACGAGATTCTTCGACTTGGCCTTAGGGTGGGTAGTCGACGGTGATGCGGTCCGTCGCAACCCAGGGGAGGAGATAGAGCGCATTGAAGAAGCGGTGGAAGCCATTCAGCTCGGAGGAGAAAGAGGGGGGAGTCGGCGCTGAAGGAACCGGAGTTGGATGTGGTGCGGCTGTGGGGGCGGGAGACGTCGTGTGCGGACATACGGCGGTAGTCTTCGGTGGGCAGTGGGCGCGTGTGGATGGAGACAGGCTCGCCGCCGTCGCCGTCTCCGGGAGCCCCGAGGTGATCGTCCGCGCGGCTAGGGTGCGGAGAGGCTGCAGGGGGTGCAGCCGCATGGTGCGTGGGCGGCTCGCGGTCGTACGGGTTCTCCATCGGCGCCTGTGGGAACTCGAGCGCACCAGGCATGGCCTCGCCGTCCCCATGCTCCGAGGGACACACTATCGGCGTCGCGATCCCCTGCCGCATGTCCTCCTCTGGAGGCATGACCCGGAAACTAGGGTGCCTACGCCGCCTGCCCTCCGCCTCGTTCCCCACCGCAGCCGGCGCCGCAAGGCCTCCCCCACGCACGAAGCCCACGTTTGGGTCTGCCACCACTGGCGTCGGCGGCGTCGACACATAGCGGGGGAGCGTGTTCCCACTCATCCCCGTCCCCTCCGTGCCCTCCGTGCCCTCAGTCCCCGCCGTCCCCCGCCGCGGGCGTCGTGTCCGCACGAGCGCCGCGCAGTCGCCTCAGCCCGCTCAC